>CACVKI010145224.1:4878-121989 GCA_902732785.1 Trichogramma evanescens | reverse complement strand
CTGTACATCACGGTAAATTTAAAATTTTAAAATTCCGATCACGGCGCTGGAAAGCTGAGAAAAAATCCTATCAAAAAAGTCAATAAAAAAAATTTTTTTTTTGTTGAGATTTTAGGTACCTTTCCCCCCTTAAACGATTCCTTACTTTATAATACAAAGAGAGTTCTGTGTAATGGAGCAAAGATCCAATGAACAATTTTTTTCACTTTAAAAATATTATTATAAACATTTACTAAAGTATTTTTTCAGTTCAGGTTAATGATTTAAAGAAAAAACACCATTTAAAGTGAAATCAACATAGATCATTAAAAATGTTCTTAGATTCACAACATATACAATAAAATTACGGTCAACACAATTATACATTTTTATTTTCATAATTCATCTTCAGTGGTTTTGTAGTAAATGATCAATCATAAAACTGCATGAATTTTTGGTAAATATATTAAAATAATCACACATATAGTAGAATTGATAGAAATATATAAAAGTTTTAAAAACGGGATAATATGTAAAATAATTACTGTTTTCAGAAAAATAATCACATTTTAACGATGTAACGTACGCTCCAAAAAATTGAAGTTTACACAAAAAAATTTTGTTGGCGGAAAAAAATGCAATTTGTTTATCGCAAAAAAATTGAGATTCGTTGTTATAAGTTACAATTAAAGATTTTGCAGAGTAAACTACGATTTTTCGTGAATATTTTTATTTACTAAACCCCTTAAGGTTTTGATATTTCTAATGTTATGGAAAAATCACACAAAGTCCACATTATAAAATAAAGAAGCAATAATAAAAATAAGCATATTTGTACAAGTTGTACATACAACTTTTTCTTACGAAAGTCTAAATTTAGCGTCAAAATTGCATTATTAGATTTGAGTGAGAAAAAATTGTATAATAATCTATAAATAATAATCATGATATTGTAACATTTAAGATTAATGAGTAGATCAAAAGTGGAAAAAAAATTGAAAAATTTTCTGATTGACTGAAATTTTATAATAAACATAAAAAATGCTAGAAAGAAATAGATTGTATCAAAATATGTATTATAAAGTTATGAATTTGTTTAAAATACATAAAATAATGCACCAAGCAATCCTATAACATGTATAAAAATATTTTATTTTAATCAACATAAAAGCATTCTCCTACTGGATTTGGAAACCCTTACTATTCTAACATCGACGTATTTTCTTAAAATTATATCTTGCATAACTCAACCGATCGATTTTCACCTTGCAATCCTATAAGATATCATCTGAGATTTTGTTCAAATATACGAATATTTTCTCAGCAAGATTCATGTCATTAGAAAATAAACTATTGCCAATGTTCAGATTTAGTAAAGTCTCTTTTTACAAAACGTGCAAGTTTTCGCAGCTTTTCGATTTGCTGTCACGTCCCCATACTTTACCCAAAAGATTACGCACTTTAAGACTAGTACTTATTCGGTTGCCTCTAAATTTCTTTGGTGAACTAGTTTCTGAACATGAACCGAAGGGTGAACGACTGCGATTGCGTCGTGATCGACGACGGTATAAGTCCCGACTTCGCTCTGGATTCTCTAATTTCAGCCGGATTTGCGTTAGTAAACCCACTAGTAGTTCATCTACATTATGATTAAAGCTCACTGAAGTTTCGATGAATTTACAGTCATATGAAATAGCCATAGATTTTCCTTCTGCAATAAAAATCATAATCAATTAATGTAATGACATTAATTTTATTAAATGATCATAAATATTTTTTCAGTTAAAATAATCACTATTTCAATCTTCAAATAATTGATTTTATTTGCGAAAATTTTTAAAGCGATGCCAAGACTTCCTGTTTCTTTTCATTTTACTGAAACTGTTTAATTTGGTTTAAAAATTTTTTTATGCAAACGTGTTTAAAAGTAGCATTTAAGCGCACTGTAAAAATTGGGAGTTTTAAAAGCGCCTTTCTCAAGGAGAAAATTGTGAAATGAAATCGAGTAACACTTTACTCACCCTCTGTCGACACCAAGCGACTTCTTTCGAGATCAACTTTATTTCCAACGAGGATAACTGCTCTAGCAGGTATGTGATCGCTGCGCCAAAGATTTTGAAGTGCTTCTTCAGCTACGCGTACAGAAGCACGGTCTGTTGTTGAATAAACAATGCAGTAGCCATGAGGTTCATATGAAGATATGCAATTTTCGGGCTGAAAAGAAATCATATTAATTTAGTTTGAATGCGATAAATGAAGAGACTTCAAGCACTAATAAATGCAATTTTGTAACATTATGTTAATATACGTGACATCGACTAATTTCGTCAACTGGCATTAAAAAAGTAGACATCAGATGTAGATATTATTTATTTTTTAATTATCAATGATGCACTTACCGTCATTTCCGAATATGGATGATCAACAAAAGTTAGTTCAGATTCATCACCGGCTAACAAAACGCTGACAGTTTTTTCTCCAGATTCGTCATCTGCAGCGTGAAAGGATTTAAATTAAGACAAGATCGATAATTTTGAGAATTTTTTGAAACAATACTGGATAAATTCTGTCGCAACAGAAAAAAATCTCATAAAGTTTTTTTATGAATTTTTACTCACCGATAGAAGTATCATAAGCATGTAAATATTCCGACGTCATAAACTGTGATACAAGAGAACTTTTTCCTACTGATGAAGCTCCAAGCATTAACACTCGATATGGAGCTGGACCCTGAGAAGCACTACTTTCACGAGAACTTGCCAATGAACCTGCTGCAGAATTCCGAGCTGAACCCGGATACGAAGCAGTGAGATGTTCCGTACTGAAAATGATCACCGAAAAACAATTTTATCATACAAATTTTTTGAATAATAAATAAATATTATTTATTTTTATTTAGATCTTGAATCGAATTGCTTTTAAAAATAAATTCTTCGTTATAATTTTTTAGAACTATTAAATCTAAATACATTACCAATAAAAGATTATTTTAATTATGAAAATTAAGTTCTCGGTTTCATTGAAATTTTTGACAAGATACCATTAAATTTAACAAAACAATTCCACTACTTTTTATTAATAATAAACATATTTTTATGTCTAATTATACCATACCGCAAAGGGCTAATTTTACCATATAGTATTTCCAAGAGCTACTGATAATAGAATTTATACACACAAAAACGGAATGCTAATTCTCATGTGCCAAGTTTGTTACAAAAAAAATTCAATAATAACAATATTCTTACTCAAAAACTTAATTTGAACATAGATAATAAATAAATCTTGTTATTCCATAATAAAATTGTAGAAAAGTGGAAGTCACGACGATTCTCTGAAGTCAAACACGTGTATCTACGTCCACTGCTGGTCACACGTAAACTCACGCGTTCGATCCAGAGCTTTCATCGTATTAAATTTTGCGTTTCCCTCGACGTATTTTGAAGTTGAATGCAGACAGAATCTGCATCATCAGCTGCTGATCTTATTTTATTCGATGTAAGATACACTTCAAGTCTATCAGTGATGTAATTATATTCAATTTTTAAATAGTTTTAAATAACTACATTACTTGGAAAAATATATAATATCTTTCTGGAAATATTTACGTAATGTAGAAATTTGATTGAGATAGACAAACGGACTTTCTAAATTATCATACATGCATTCGATTAACTGTACAATCAAGTCATAGCAAATATGTAATAATGCTAGTTAATAAAAATTCAATAAAAAATTGCAAAAATAATTACAAGAAAAATTCTCAGAGAAGTTCCCAGAAAATTTTTTTAGCCAACAATATCAGATGATAGTTTTCATGAAAACTTGGAAAAGCTTACTGAAATCTTACTGAAAGATTCCTGAAAGGTTACTAGGAATGTTTCAACAGCTTGCAAAAACCTTTCATAGCTTACACGATATTATTCTAAAAGTGCTATTAAATCTTGTCGTAAGCTATTCCTAAACTTAATGGAAAATGTTTAGAAGGCTTCTTTAACAATTTTCATGAAGGTTCTAAGTAGTTTTCTGAATGGTTTGAGATGAAACTTTCTGAAAGATGAGTATCAACGTTTCGACGAACCTCCAAAGAAGATTAGTGGATTTTTATGCAGAAAATTACAAATAATGTTCCAGTTTACCAAAATCTTTCTGGAATCTTACGAGTGAACTGTAATTTTCCTATATTGACAATATAGGTAGCATATACGTAAATTTTTAGTGACTCGCACTAAAAGATATTGGGCCCGCTCCGTATTCTTTTAAATAAGATTTTCAAGTGTTTTTTGCGCGAATACTGAATAGGTGGAATTTATTGGGAATTTTAAGTTTCCTGAAAGCCTTTCAGCAATTTTTCAAAATGCTTTCAAAAAACTTGAAAATAAGTTGTAGAGGAAGTAGGAGTATTAATTATATAAGAGTAAGCATGCATGAATGACATGGATGGTGATCCATAGTATTTACAATAAATTTATAATACTCTTCAAATTATCGATAACTTTAGCTGAATTGTTGAAAGCACATTGCCTCATCTAGTGTGCCGTATTTCGGAACATGTTGAGTGTTCTCAATATAATAATCAAATAATGGAGTTTACATTACGACATAATGTTTGGAAAATAAAACAAAATGAGATAATAGTACATTACGTCACTCGTGCGCGAAGCATCACGGGCACGAGTGACGTATAGTATTTTTTATCACGGGTTGCGGGAAGTTTTTATTTCCCGCACGCTGTGATAAAAAATTTAATTTAATATATACCTGGAATTACTTGAAGCTACACTCGTATTCGATCTTGACCGTCGACTTTTAAGAGAATCACCACGATTAACGACACCTTTCCCAGTTATACTAAAATGTCGTAAGAGGTAATATTCTTCTTCAACACCTGTATTAGGCATACTCGCTACACGCGAGCGTTGTTGAGGCAGGCATAAATAATTAGGACGACCCGATGATCTACTTCCCGAAGCACGAACTGATTGTGATCGACTGTGATGGGGACTGCCGTGTCTGAAATTTTAAAAAGTATTTGAGATATCTTGAAAACAATTAAAATTGTGTAATAAATTATTGAAAATCAATTAATTTACCTCATTTCAAAATCATGAATATCTTCCAATGTCAGCATGTTTGTTCTATCCATAAGCTGTTTAACATTTTCCTCGCGTGTTTTTGAAATGCTATCAGATGACTTTAACAATATTGTGGATGCTGGACTATCTAAAGAAAGAGAAGGTTGTTGTACAACAATAGTTGCTTGGGCTGCACGCTTTGTACTTCCACTTTGTCCTGAAAAAAATTCTTAATTTAAGTTGATTTTCATTTTAAAAATTACAAAATATCTACAAGTACAACAAAATACTAACTTGAAAAAGTATTGGAAGATCCAACGGAGAAAGATCCCATACTCCGATTACGTCCTTGCAAATTATTGCTTGTTGAGCTATCTTGACTGTTCATTTCCTGGTTAAGTGGCAGATCCAACGGATTAGTAGTCACATTGATATTTGGTTTATTGTTGGTAATTGTGGCGTTAGCATTAGTGGTCCCAGATATATTTTCGGTATTAGTGGAAAATTTATTATCAACGGTAGAGGTTTTAGCGCTACTGGTCGTAGATTGTTGTTGTTGTTGTTGATGGTCCTTTTTATCATCAATGATTGAAGCATTTATTACATTATTAGTGCTTTTATTAATTTGAATTTGCAAATTTTCCTTTGCCACAGCTATGGCAGAATACAAATTCGGTTGTGTTGCATCGGCTTGGCCTTCATCCATAGAACCTCCTACAGCTTGGCTATAAAATAAAAGTACCGTGAAAAATTGATGACTAACATTCCTTAAAAACTTTAATTAAGAACGTTATCTATGACATAGCATTTTCACATAATCTGTAATTTTTGACAATAATGACTAGTTTTACTTTTTATATGAAACATTTTAAGATAATTTCTTTATAACAAAATCAAATATAAAGGGCTCATAGGGGGCTTAAAATCGAAACAAATTCTATTCAGTTTTTATGGGTCTTTTTCGTATACTTTACGTGTTGAATTTTTTCTTCTTTTATATGTTCCGATATTTCATAATTTTGAAAAATGTCTGAAAAATGAATTCGAATTACCTAAAAAAATCAGTTGTTTTGAGATCTGGCAGGGTAGGTATTTTACGATTTTGGTCCGGAAATGTGAATCTTGATTCTTGGTGTAACCCAAGCATAGGAGTGGGTGGTGGCACACCAGGACTATCAAGACCATTAAAATTATTATTTGATGTCATTGGTATAGAACATTTTTCATCGTCATCCGATTGAATGGCGGCCGTCACAGATGCAACGATTGATGAAAATACAGGTATAGTACATTTTTGCTGAAACAAAATTATTTGTGATTACTCACAAAAAAATCGCGCATTGAACATTTCTTTTAATTATGTTAATAATGTAATTTTTCTATTATTTTACCAAACAATCTTATTTCATAGTTTCATACAACATTTGAATATTATTTTTTTCATGACAGTTATACGATCTTCTTACGTAAAAAAATAAAATGAATTTTATTTTATATATTGCATTTTTAGTATTATCATATATTGTTGCAATTAATTGAATTATAAAAGAGGTAGCTTTATTTACCAGCATTGCTTCTTTTAAAATTGTTGCATCATTTTGGTGAGTGACAGGGGTTGCGCTAGTTGTGTTTACTCTAATGGTTGAAGCTGCATTAAAAACTTCGTTTACTATTGGTGGTGATAACTCAGAGGGTACGTCAATTAAATCCAGGCTATCGTCATGCTGTTCACCGTCTGTAGTCGTCACCTGCAATTCAATTTTTAGCTCAATTTTTAAAATCACTTGAAAATTTGAACGGTATTAAAATTTTTCATAATTAATTTATGCGTTTATTAAAATACTAAGGATAATAGTTTTTGACAATTAAACGTAGTTGCTTTACCATAGTGACCACGGTATTGGCACTGTCGGTGCTGGTGTTGACAGTATTTTCCGAAGTAGTACTGGATCCCATGATGACAAGTTTGGGAACTGTTCGACTACCCCCCAATGATTTGAAATGTAAGCGGCGTAAAGCCGAAGCTGCGTGGGCAAGCAGATCGCCGTCGCGCGCATTGAATCTGTCAACATGACGATGAAGATTTTCACGCGACGATGATATGATGCCAGTAGCACCTTCAGCTCTCACGCTGCTCTTTTTCGTTACAGCCGTCACACAACATCCTTTGGAACCACGATGTTCTGGACATTCCTGCAAGCAAATCGCAAATGTTTCAATATTTACACTATAATGGATGAGCTTCATCAATAAAAAATGTTTAGTTGTTATAAGAAATTATTCTATTGAACTCTTCTTTTAATTACAAATTCATCGTGAATTATGTACATTTAAATATTTTAATTCTTTCGAAGTATAAAACTTACGTGGTTTGCATGATCTGGAGTCGATGGCGTTTTTGGAGTATTGGGCAATGAGCTTCCAGATGATGTGCCATGCCGCAGCCGCGCTAAAGCCGTACGAAGGCCCTCCGTCACGAAGCTCTTTAATTATTCTTTTGACGATCAAAGAGTTCACTACTTATGCTCGAATGGACTGGACTGTTTTATTGCGTACTTTTTAACTATGATTATGGAAGTTTTCATTATATGCCATACAAGAAGTGTTATCACAAGTAGCTTGGATTTTTAACACCATTGAAGTATCTAAAAAATATCGATTATGTCGTAATTAAAATTTTGGAGATGTATTAAAAAATGAATTCAATTTGAATATTTGATCTGTTTTTCTGATTTTCATGTTATGATAAATTCTATCAGTTAATTTCACGAGCCAATCTGCTACTGCGCATGTTCAATTTTTTACTGCAGTTACTTTACTACCCTTAGCGTTAGCAATAAAGATAAGGAATAATGTTTCTCATAATTTACTCAGATCGATGAGTTTTTTGAGGTGTATCAAAAAAGTAACTGGACGTTTACGGGTGAAAAATATTTTTACATATTTTTAACTATATCCACCAACCAAATCATAAAGAAAATATTTTATGCTAATCAAAACAAACCTTTATCAAAATCGCATTTTACTACCGATAAATATACATCGTTTGCAGATGTGTCGACGTAATATTTACGAGAGGTAATATTGATCATTTTATTTTTTATAATTTCTTGATGAAGTTTAAAGTAAGTAAGTTGAGGTAAAAATTAAAGCAAAAAATTATCATTATTATGTTTACAAAAAAAAAATTAATATACTCAAATATTAAAATATTTCTTATTCTTTTTTTCACACAATCTTAATGTTATATCGAATATATATTATTTATTATTTATTATCATAAAAAGTAAAGTTAAAGGTAGCAAATTATTGACGGTGAAAAATAGAAAAAGTTCAAGGTAATACTTTTTTTTTATTTATGAGTCTTAAATAATAATAAAAAAATGGATGAAAACTTTTCCAGCTTTTCTAAAATAAATTTAAATTGTGAATATACAATAACTGGTCGTCACAAATTTCAATAATTATAATAGCAATCGAATCAAATGATCAAATGATCGATATTGAAAGTAATCTAAAAGAAATCAAGTTTAATCATTTGATGAATTACATTTCCAAGTACGTTACTGTAATTGCTGTTTACATCTATCGTTGGTATCTTGGCAAATGAATAACTTTTGTAAAATACTAAGCACGTACACATTGTTCACCCTTGACAAGCCAAAACAAATTATATTTTTACTGCGATTATGCTGTCTAAAAAGTCAATAGCGACGTATAAAATGTACATCTAAATATTACGAACATCGACTTTTACACATTCGCGAAGAAAAAAATAACGATAATGTGAGCTCTCAAATTCCGGAAGTAAAAGGAGTGCGCATTTTAATATTTTTATTTTCATTGCAAGCGCAGTTCAACAAAACCGTGAACTCGAGATGCAATATAGTCACTAACATAATAACTGATCTGAAACCTGAGTAACGAAGATGATTCATTTTATTTTATGCGCAAGCGCCATGTTTGTTCTACTTCGTGAAATAGATGTGTGTGTACGTCAGGGGTAGTAATGCAGCGAGGAATAGCACGCATGTGCTAAGCGTGAGCGAATGTTCGTTGTTATACAAAACTAAATAATCTATTCTACAATAACAAATTAATTGAAACACATTTTTTAATTATAAGAAAATTATTTTCTCTGTCAATTCATATTGTAGAACTCAAAAAATATTCGAAAAAATTGTGAAAAAATGGAAACATTTATCTGTACCTGTGTGAGCGAAACATTCTCATTTTTGTAAATTTGTTTACTTTTAATTTAAGTTCAGTAATTTACCAACATTTCAAATTAAAATAAATAACAATTGAACACTTATCGATTACATTGTAAAATATACAACTACTAAAGTTTAACATTACTAATTATACACAAGTTTCTTCATTAAAATAAAATAAAAATATGCCTAAAATAGATTATAAAAATATCGATAAGCATTTATACATTAATTCTTTATAATTAATCATGTTATTTATTAATTAATAAAAAATTAACAAATCAGTAAGAACGAGTGAAGCAGTAAATTTTAACGTAAGGCATGTTTATATTTGTTTTTACGAGCAGCCATATTGAAAACATAAGTTGCAGATTTCAAAGCCGCAGCGTGCATATATCGCACACTAACTGAACATTTTCTCTAACCTAACATGTGAAGATCATCATCATCTTATGCCACACAAAAATGGGAATAAGTGTAAATTTCCACAGTGATTTGAAATTTTTTAGATCATCTCACCCGTAATGAACATTTGTGGACATGGTCCTAAAAGCCTTTACCTTGCTTAAATTCTAAACTATGTCATGTCCAAAAATACTACTTACAGCACTAGTATGTTATAGTACTTTCTTCACGAATTATGAATAAACTTCAAGACTCTCAAACATTAACGAATAAATTTTACTATTTGAATTCTTTTATTTCTAGATGTATCAAAAATGAAACGCAATTATTTTGAAAATCGTGTACTCAGCTCAATTAAAATTTTTGAGTATATTTCAATTGTAATTTTATGAAACAAAAATTATTTAAACACATTAAATGCATTTGAATGATTATGTAACAAAGCTATTAATTTTAAATAAAACTAATATATAATATAAATAACAAAAAAAATGTAATTTAAAATAAAAAAGAATCAACAAGATATATAACAAAAATATATATTCCATCAAGAATATCAGCACAAAAATCGAAAATTCTAATCACAAATAATATACGTAACTTTTCTGTATAAACTGATCGATTTGCAATTTCTAATAGTAGCAATATCCATTTAAATTTGGATTGCTTAGGATAACATTAAAAATTAAACGAATTAAAAATTCATTGTTGACCACGTAACGGCGTAATTCATTTCTAATTTATGAATGATTTCACGTAAAAGTAAAGAATAAATTTTTCGGACTGCCAAAAGTCTTGCAATCCAAATGATCATTACAAAACATAACAATTTACATTACTTACATTTTTTACATAACTAAACTCTTGCAATACTTAACGATACATTGTACGCATATTTTTTGCAATATAAAGCATCTAGTACATGTTAATTATAATATTCATGTTAAAAAAAACTTAGTTTTATTAGATAAACTTGAAAATTTGCAGATGTTAAAAAAAATAATTGTCGTGTTATTCGGTGCTTATAGAGATTTATTCCGACAATTCTATCCGATAGTTACTCTGAGCTTTGAACTTTATCTATAAACACTTTAACAACGCAAAATCAATTAAAACGTGCATGGTTAATCACAATTACCTTTTGGCGAATTTCTTAGTATTCAAAACTGGATCCTTAAAAACGAACGATATGCTTCTTAATTTTTCAGAATTGATATCTTTTGATTTTACTCTTTTGTACGGACTATGATGTATGCATATCAAGGAACAGTTCACATCTACCTATACTCCACTAGTTGGACGATCTGACCTCGCGCGCAGGCGGGTTGAGTGACCGTCGTGTGATACCACACTGCACTTTATCGATTGCCGTGCTACCACGTGGTTTTTTCTATAGGTATTCTCTTAAAACAATGCGCAAATGTGTACACGCCACAGCTCTGTCGAGTCTCGCGTCAGACTGTCGGTTTTAATCCCGAATGAATTGTACTGCTCGTGCTGCACCACCAACCAAATACGCGTTTGGCACCGATTTTTAAACAATTTTCAGTCCCAAATAATTTAAAAATATAATTTCAACATAATATTGTCACATGTATCATTATGTTTCCCATTTTTTGTATCTTTTGATATCAATTTTTTCAATTGAAAAATTGTGTAAATTTTTTCATTTGTTACAATTTAAATAAAATTGAAAAATGTAATGAAAAACGGCTCAATCTATATTTTCAACATTTCTCTCCCGTCCATAATTTAACGGAGCTAACTTTTTTCGACCCACTTAAATAATTTTAAATTATAAAAGAAAATTTAAACATAAGTTTCGTACTTTCAAAGGTAATATGCTCATTCCAATTGAATTGTCAAAAGATTTCTCTAAATACCGGTTAACTTTCTTTTTATCTTTAACTCAAATTAGCCGGATTTTATATTTATCTGAATACTGAAAGATGTGAAGCAAATTTGATACTTACAATTTTCGATAATTTTGGATTGGTTATTTCTGCAAATATGATAATTGAAATTATACCTCCAAATTTAAATAAACCGTAGTAATTTACATAAATTACTTTTCCTCCGCGCTATGAGATCATTGTAAAAAATGGGAATTACTTTTCTTTAAGTCTCTGAAAAATTGTGTAGTGATTCAAGTATTGAAAAGGAAAAGTTTTATTCATAGAAATGAATGTGAAAAATTGTCATATTAATCAGTTAAATTGCTGAAGTATTCATTTCAAATTATAAAATAATTTAAGACTGCATTTAATTTTCATTGCATTTTCACATTAAAAACTGCACATTTTCATAGAGTAAAAGATAAAATCTAAAAAAAAGGAAAATCAGTGTGCACATTTAACGAATGCAATGATCTTTCTATCTATGTTGTTTTAAGTAAAAAAAATCTATAAGGTTTTTCAATAATTTAACAGTTTTGTTTGTTATCAGACTTTTTCACATACATTAATACTGTATTAATATATTATTAACATTTTTTACATTAACATCACAAATCAATATAAAAATAGGTCCATTTAATTTTTATAAATCTTAATTATAATATATTCTCTTAAATATGCTACTAATTACATACACAATATAACTACTGCACTTTCATTTATCATCATAATGTTGTAACACATCTGCTAAATGATCATTATCTCTTGGCTTTTTCGGTGCTCTCTTTTTGTTGTTTCCTTTTTTCCTCTTGACTGGCGCCATTTTCTTTATACCATGATCTTGCATTGATCTAATACCTTGTTTTTCCAAGTATTCAGTCATTTTAGCATCATCCACTGCATCAACTGCTACTGCTCTCCAGAGTTTTTGAAAATCTTCATCTACAGGAAATTCAGCTGTCCTATCTTTGTAAAATATAATTTGTTTCTTATCTTGCGGACGAACAATCGTGATGATATCATTTTGAAGATTCTAAAATAAATTTTAAAATTGATTTTTAGAATTATAAAAATAAACTGTACAAATAACTATAATATACAATTATTTACCTTCAAATGTTTTTCAGAATGTGGTAAACTTTCTTTTATATCTTCCAACATAATTCCTCCTTGTCCTTTCAGGTCATGTTGTTTAAGTAGTTTCAATAATGATTTTTTGTCCTTGATTTTGTACATAGACTTGAAAATGTATTTTCCATCATCGGTGAGTTCTATTTTTGGATTTTGAGGCAAAGCTTCATTTTCAAGCCATAGTTTATTCTAAATTAAAAATTTGATATATTACTAAAATGTAAATTATTGAAATTTAGATTTAATTCAGATCAAGAAAATTTTATTCTATTGTAAATATATTTACTATTATTTAGACAAGGAATACTGTAACAAATATTTGAATAAATAATAACTAAATTAGATTTAAAAAATTTAGGCATATTTGTAATATATCTGTTATTTGCCTTTATATGTTCTATGCCTTTGCAATAACCATACTGATCCAAGTCATCAAAAAATAGTAAATTGCTTGGATAGTAAAAGGGCGGAAAAAACCGAAAAGCTACAGAACATATTTAATTTGTGGCAAAGACATAACTAGAGCCAATGAGCACTTGCTCTGAGATATTCTTTTTTTCTGACTTAAACTTCTATACAATATTTTTTATCCTGCAGCCTAAAAACCACTTATTTTGTTTGTGTAGCAAAAAAAAATTAATCACTTCTAGGTCAATGGTATGAAAAATATCTTTCATGTATGAATTTAGATTCATTTCGAACTACTTTACACACTAGGCCAAAATAACAATAACAACGTAATTTCTACTCACTCTGGATCCTATATCAAGTTGACTTGTTTCATCAAGAATTTCATCTAAGCTCAAAGCATAATCATCTCCGTCTTGATGTCTAGCTTTCATATATTGAACAATTTTTGCTAGAATACCAAACCTGACGGTGGAAGCACTTGTAATATTTTTGTATGAGTTGATATCAACTTTTGGTTTTGATGGAATAACTGGTTTGGGTTTTTTTCTAAATGATTCATCAGTATTAGCTTCTTTTCCATTTTTGTCTCTTTTCTTTTCAATGCTGAAATAAAATTGTATAGAGTTACAAAAACTTAAAACTTATTCATTGTAAAATGCTCATATAGAAGTGAAAAGAAAATTAAAAAAAATATTCGACTTATATTTTTTAAAAACATTGGTTACACATGGACATTTACCAAATTACAATAAAATTTGATGAAATTTACCAAATATTTTGAAAAAAAAATAATGTATACACTGGTAATTAAACATTCTTTAATAAAAATAAAGAAAATAATAGATAACATTTATAGTAAGCTGAAAAATGTATTTGTATTATTTTTTAAATTCTAACCTAGGTGTTGCAGCAGCTCGCTTTTTGAAAGCTTCGTGTTCTTTAAATAAGGCTGGATCCATTTTATTAATTATCAGTTAAAACGAACTATGAAGCTTTTTTTCCAATCTTTCGCTGAGCTTGTCAAAAACAAAGTGTGTTTAAACATGCAGTTATAACTTGAACTACAAATGTCAACACAATACACGCAAGATTCACACGACGTGGTGAAGTACACTGTACACTACTGAGTACTGAGCAGCACTGCAGTGATGAACTGAAATAATGAGTGAGCACCAGATCATCGACTACATTCTACAATTCACTGTTTACATGCAAAATGCTCACTCGGCTCAGCAGCGAAACTATTCAAATTCTTATGTGTCTATATCGACGCATATTAATACCAAGTCGATGCTCGCTCCTTCAGAAGAGTAGCATGTTTTCATTTAAATTAACAAATATATATGCTAGTTGCTACGTCTCTACCGTGGGTAACGTCGAAATTTCGAATTAAAATTTTTCTGCAATTACATAAAAAAAAATTTATATTTACATAATGCTTTTTCAAAATGCTTATCAAAATAGAAACACTTTTGAATCATTATTTTGATTTTTATATATCACGTGGATGTAAAATATTTTAATTATTATTAATATTTTCCAATAAAATTAAAAATTATAAAATAATATTTTGGTATTAGTAAAAATGCGTCAAAAAATGTTATGTTATTCTTCGTAACAATCTGTCATAACAAACATAATAATGTAATAAAATGTAATAAAACTGGTCGACTGGATTACCTGTCCGATTGTAACGATTGTTAATGATAGTAATTTTACACATTTTTAGATTTTATTATTGCTCGTAACTTATTAAATTTTTTAAATATTTTTGATACACTTTTCCCGACAGGAACGATGCATAATTTGGTTTAATTTTTGATAAGTTTCGATTACTCGAAAGATTCAAATTTTTTATATACATGTCTTTTCATAGAAAAGCATAATTTGAAAAAAGTGTATAAAAAATATTTATAATTTTAAAAGTGAATATTATTTAAGATTAAGCCCACAATATAATTCTGAAAACCCAACAGGGTAAAAAAATCGACATCAGATAGGTTCGATAAACTATATTTAAACACTATAGATCGCATAAAGTATTTGGACAATTTCTATAGCAAAAAATATGTTGTCGGTAACATATGAATATTTTTATATGGAATTTTAGCAATTAATGAAAAAATACAGATAGAGCAGCTTTATAAAGGGAGGGTGAGGGTGGGTTGAGGTGATGCTGAAGGCTTGATGGGGGTAGTTGGCTTGTGTGGATGCTGCGCACTATGCTCTTCCCGTTCCCGTGAATTTCCAGTTCGTATCGTACTGCTGTGAAGTACAGTATGATACATCTTATTATTGATGAATTTTTATCTTACTTTTGATTTTGTAGTAACAAATTTTATCTACATTATAAATTTTATAGTTAAAAATGGATAATCAAATACGTATGAAGTTACGGCTTCATCTTTTCTTATTTATCAAATCGATATAATCGCTCATAATATAAAGTAGTGCAGAATTAGTGTAAATTCAATAATCTTTGGAATAAAACTGCAGAATAAAAGCTCTTAAAAACTAGACTGAAGAAAATTGAAGATAATAATGATAAAAATGAATAACTCACCAGATTTACGGATGAAAAAACTGATGCTTCTTTCGTGCAGCCTCGCCCTCATATACATTGGGCAGCCCGGGTTAGCAGATAAAATATCAGTCGGTGAGTTATTACGTGACGTGGTTTTATTATATTTATTTTCACCTTGATGGTTCGCATCAGTGCTAGTAAAAAAAGAAAGTTATTGAAAAATTGAAGAGATACATGTTCATATTGGTTAAATTCAATTTCGTAAAAATGTTAATTAAGGTGTTGAAAAAGTTGAAAATATCGTTTCCACTTGTCAAGTTGTTTCATAGAGTTGATTCAAAAACATAATAACGATAATTAATTGAATTTAGTGGCTGGTATACGCACCAAACCCCTAAAATATTTTTAAAAATTCAAAATCAAATTTAAAAACTTTATTATTTTTAATGTCTGAGTTATATTACAGTCTAAATTAAATTTTATCCGTGCAATAAAAAAAAAGTTTATTTATGATAATTAAACCTTTATCGGCTATACCTATAATCTCCTAAAAATTTGCTTCGAAATATTGAACGCATAAAAACTATTTCGAATAATTACCTCCAAGTCAAAGTAAATATCATAATTTTGCACAAGAGAATATAAAACATCTCTTTCTTTGTTGAAGAAAATACACGACGTCGGTTACTAGATACGGTTCCTGAACATCTTCAGATCTCAAGAGATTTTGAAAGTCTTGTTTTCGTCTTGCGCGTCAATATGTATTAGGAGTCAATAAGGAAAAGTATTACTCGAATTGAAGGGAACTAAGGATCATCAAATTTGATTAAATTTGATAGAATTTGAAATTATAAGAGAACCTCACGACCCTAATTAATTTTTAATGATGTTTCTGAAATTAACACAATTAAAAAAACTTTAATTATATACAGCATTGGTAATTGGTTTAAAAATGTTGTTGCGTAGTACTCGCTAAATTATCAATAACTTTTCTAAATTCTAGTATCAAATAAAAGACGTAAAGTTGAAAACTAAGTAGATTATTTTTTATACCGAGAGTATGTTGAACGAGTCGAGCCGTGCACGGTCGGTCAGTACTACTGTAATTAGTGGGGACGTATTTAGGAAACTGTGGGATTGATGAACATAGAGTTTTTGCAACATAACATAATTGAAGACTTTTTACAGTGGTGAACTGAATAAAATACTACAACATTAAAATATATTTTAGGAGCCATATTTGAACAAGGAATTGATGAAGTTCAATCTGCTTTTATATATGCAGTATACAATCATAATCAAAATACGACTCACAGAAGATTCGAACTTCAAGCATTTGCAGATATCATCAATACAGCAGATGCTTTTAAGCTTTCGAGATTAAGTAAGTAGTAATTTTTAATCTCATAGCGGATACATTTAAAAATATATAAAAACCTATTCTTTTCAATATAAATAAGAAACCTGGTAGAAATGCTCAATATTTCAAGGCTAGTTTTTAGCAACTATAAAGTTGTCGTGAAGTGAGTCGTGCTTTGACTTATACAACTATTTTTACTCTGCCACTTGCAGATTTACAGAAGATGTAGGTACTCGCCATCTGGTGGTGAAGTCTTAAAGACGCACATTATCATATTTAAAATGGTTGAATACATTTTCTAGACTAATTAAATTATTATTTTCAACTATTGTATTATTAGTAATATTTGTAACGTTTCTCATATTTGTATACGTATTATTGTAACATAATAGTCAATAAATGGAGATGTATTTTAAACAAATGTAAATGATCAGTTTTAGAAGATTATTAATGTCGAGCATTTCTACCAGAGAAATTTAAAAATATTACTGGTATGATTACTTTTTATCCTTTGTCTATACATGAGTATGGTACCCCGAATCATGAGTATTTATGAACAAAATAATTTATAATACCCTTTTTCTGAGACTTCGACCATACATTTTTCTCAGTGACTTTATAGTACTTAAAAATTTAGAGTAATTCAGAACGAAGTGAATTTTCATTTTTACTTTTGTTTTCAATTTTATCATAAATTTTGCTTCCTCATAGAGGAAGCTCTGTGATAGGCTCGAAATTTTTTAATACCATAATTATTCTTCCTACAGTTTGCAATCGTTTTGCAAGTGGAGTGTACTCTATGATCGGTGCAGTCAATTCCGATTCTTTTGACATTCTTCATTCTTACAGTAATACTTTTCAAATGCCATTTATTACCCCATGGTTTCCTGAAAAAGTGAGTTTTTCAAACAATTACTAACACATTATACTTTATAAAATTGAACTTTTTTATGTTTTATTTTTATCGATTTTTAACTTTATCAAAACAAATACTATCATTCATTATTATTATACAATTTTTTAAAATTATTTTATACACTACTATAGATAAGGTACATATGAGCCTGTAAAATCAAATCATCTTTACACTATTCGATTATTAGGTACTGCAACCTTCTTCAGGTTCTGTTGATTTTGCCATCAGCATGCGTCCAGATTATCACCATGCAATTATTGATACGATAAGACATTATGGTTGGAAAAAAATCATTTATCTCTATGAATCTCATGATGGTTAGAAATAAACTTGATATTGATCATAATATAAAATTTCTGGTATTTGCCAAACAACGACAGTTTTCATTTACTTGTTTATTTATTTATTTACAAGGTCTTTTGCGTCTTCAGCAAATTTATCAAGGGTTGAATCCAGGAAATAATACCTTTCAAGTTGAAACTGTAAAGAAAATACAAAACGTATCTGAGGCTCTTAACTTCTTACGCAGGCTTGAGGAAATCAATAGGTAAGTAAAGATAAATATTAAAGATAAATTTTTATAAGAGTATTCAATCTTAATCATACTCGAACTTGTAGAACGAATGCAATGGCTCCTAATCAATATTCAATATTCTCACTGTTTATAGAAATGTTTAAATATCATGTAGCAGTATAGCAATTTCAACAAGAATATTTAAATGTGTAAAATATGTAACCTATCACTATTTTCTATATAAAGCTACATTTTTTCGAACATTAAATATTTTAATTTTCACAGTTAAAATTTTAAATTAAAAATATTTTTAAACCATGGAAGATAATCAAACTCAGCGTTAATAATAATTATTTAACATACCTTTATCGTTTTTAAATTAAATATTCTTAAATACTTTTCAACTATTTTTTACAGATGGGGAAATAAGTACGTAGTACTTGATTGTCCAACTGAAATGGCTAAAGACATTGTTGTGAGTCATGTGAGAGATGTAACTTTAGGTCGGCGAACTTACCACTACTTGCTCAGTGGACTTGTAAGAATAACAATTTTTAACTTTCAAATCATTCAAATAAAAATTTTGAAAGTCTTGTATTTGATAAATTATATTGACGATTCAAAAATTTTCAATTATTTCAAATATCAGTTTATTAAAAAATAACTTCATTAATAATTAGATTATGGACGAGCACTGGGAAAGCGAAGTTATCGAATATGGTGCCATCAACATAACAGGTTTCCGTATAGTTGACACCTCTCGAAGACATGTCAAGGAATTTATTGATGGGTGGCGTCAATTATCCACTAATAACTATCCGGGTGCTGGACGAGACTCCATTTCTGTGAGTAGTACATTTTATAAGGATCCTACAAGAGATCTTGCAATGGAGAAAATTTTTATTTAATTTTGTGAAAGATTTTCTTGGCCTCATCAGAATTTTGTACATAAAAAGCGCGCTCAAAAAATAAATCTAATATTATTCATAAATCAGACTTCCACTAACTGATTACAAATTATTTAGGCACAAGGGGCTTTGATGTATGATGCAGTTTATGTATTGATTGAAGCTCTTAACAAATTTCTTCGAAAAAAAACTGACAAGAATAATCCAAGACGAATTGGAGGAATTTCAAACGTTGGACAACAAACCAATGGTACTTTAGACTGTAATTCTAGTCATGGTTGGGTTTCACACTTTGAGCATGGAGACAAAATAGCTAGATTACTCCGAAAAGTGAGTTAATTTTTCCCTTAAAATTAAAAACTTTAAAATTAATTTTTTTAATCATCGGTAATAATACCTCGGTAAAAATTACCTCACTAAACGAGCAGTAATTTGAATTGAATTTATCTGGTTCATTTCGTAGGTTGAAATTGAAGGGCTTACTGGTCAGATTAAATTTAATGAAGAAGGTCGACGGCAAAATTATTCTCTGGATGTAGTTGAAATGACTGTCAATAGTGCTCCCGTGAAAGTAAATATTTAATTCTAGAATTGACAATATTTTACTTCACCTTTATAATAAAAAAATTTTATAGGTTGCTGAATGGAGAGATACTCAAGGATATTTAGTAGTTCCATCAAAACGAGATAGACATTCCAAATCAGAAATTTTAAGAAACAAAACTTATATTGTAACAACTATAGTGGTAAATTTAAATTTATCCTATTTTCAACGAGTATTAGTAATTTCTGAGTACTATGTACTTGCAATAAAAGCGATAATAATTTTTTGTAGGAAGAACCGTACATAATGGAAAAAAGACTTGATGATACTAAATTTATCGGGAAAGTCAAAGATCGTTATGAAGGGTATTGTAGAGATTTGGCAGAGTTAATAACCAAGAAATTGAATATAAGCTGTAAGTTACCAAAACATTTGAAAAAAAAATTAATACAAATTTAGATAACTAATACGACCATTCTAATAATAGAACTTAATTTCTAAAATAAATTTAAAAAACATAAGAACAAATTTTAATAAAAATAATCAAAAACAGTTAATTTTACCTGATCATTACTGGTTATTTTTATATTTACGGAAAGTAATTATTTCAAGCAAAAATTTTCATTCAATTTTGAAAATTGCGTGGTTTGTGGCAAAATTATTATTATTTACGTACCGTTTTTCAGGGGATTTACAAATAGTAAGAGATGGCAAATACGGCTCAGAAAATCCATCGGTACCTGGTAGATGGGACGGTATGGTCGGTGAACTAATCAGAAAGGTAAAAAATATAATAGCCAAAACACTAATTATTTATTTTAAAATGGATAATTAAACGACCTATTAAACTATCGTCCCTTTTCCCAATTGATATTAAATATTACGAGAAAACATGCTTAAAATATTTTTTACGTAAAAAATTCATTCTATACACCTACGTTAAATAAAAAAATTTTTAGGAAGCTGATATAGCTATTGCTCCAATGACTATAACGTCCGAACGAGAGAGAGTAATAGATTTCAGCAAACCTTTCATGTCTCTCGGAATAAGTATCATGATTAAAAAACCAGTGAAACAAAATCCTGGTGTGTTTAGTTTTCTGAATCCTTTGAGCAAAGAAATCTGGGTGTGCGTCATTTTCTCATACATTGGCGTTTCAATTGTACTATTTATTGTATCAAGGTAAATTGCTTATAAAAAGTGAATTCTTTGTTCAGTCACTCGCAGTTATTAACTTAACTTTTTATAAACATTATTTATAATGCCAAGATTCAGTCCATACGAATGGAGAGTTCTTACAATTGGTACGAATCGCGATCCCAGTCTTGTTTCAAGGGACGGTACTCTGCAGCATGCGCATGGTTCACAAGGTTCACATATTCAACACACAAGCATAGCTAATGATTTCAGTATTCTTAATAGTCTGTGGTTTGCACTTGGTGCTATAATGCAGCAAGGCAGTGATCTGTCGCCTCGGTAAATTACGCTTTGTTTAAAATTCATTCACCATCGGGAGTAACGTCACTTTGAACCGATTTTGATTATTTATTTCAGATCAATATCTGGCCGAATAGTTGGGAGCGTTTGGTGGTTCTTCACGCTCATCCTTATATCATCGTACACTGCGAATTTGGCGGCGTTTCTAACAGTCGAACGTATGGTATCTCCCATCAACTCACCAGAGGATTTAGCAGCTCAAACTGAAGTTCAATACGGTACCTTGCAAGGAGGTTCAACTTGGGATTTCTTTAGGGTAAGAGTAGTTCGAAACTATTTTTGTCTATTAAAAATGTTTTAAATAAAATTCATGGTTCAAAAATAAATTGATTTTTACAGAAATCTCCGATCGAGCTGTACAAACATATGTGGAGGTACATGAATGAAAACAAGCAAGTTTTTGTAAATACTTATGACGAAGGCATTCAAAGAGTTCGTATGAGTAAAGGAAAATATGCTCTATTAATAGAGAGTCCAAAAAATGATTACATTAATGAGCGAGAACCATGTGATACAATAAAAGTTGGACGAAATTTAGATGCCAAAGGATTTGGAATCGCTACTCCACTAGGCTCTCCTCTTAGGTAACATTTATAAATATTTTTTCACCATTAACTTGACTCAATAATAAAAAAATAAATTGCATTTACGCAGAGATAACATCAACTTGGCGGTTTTGTCTTTGAAAGAAAGTGGTGAATTGGCCAAGCTAATGAACAAATGGTGGTATGAACGCACAGAGTGTCGACACGGTGATAAACAGGATACATCTAGGAATGAGCTGTCTCTTAGCAATGTTGCTGGGATTTTTTACATTCTCATCAGTGGACTTCTCTTGGCACTTGCTGTAGCACTCGTGGAGTTTTGCTATAAATCCCACTCGGAAGCCACTAGAGCGAAGGTATGAACCTCTTTGATCTGCATATTATCTAGTCAATAAGCTGATACAGTAGTTTAACGATCAAGGGCCATAAGTAGCACTTGATATGACGCGGTATAGTTTAGAACTCGAGCGAAGTGCGGGCTCTGAGGGCCATGTCAAAAAGTGCCACATGTGCACTAGTGTCTTACAATGCTGCCTCTGCTCGATGAGTTTTAATGTACAGCTGTGAACACAAGTTAACTATACACTTGTGAAATTACGAAAACTTTGTGTTCTAGATCCCTTTATCAGACGCAATGAAAGCAAAAGCACGTTTAACTATAGGTGGAAATCGAGCTTTTGATAATGGACGGGTAAGAAGAAGTCAAATATTCTTGAAATGCATCCAATTTAGGCTGATATTTTATTTTTTATTTGCAGTGGTACGGATTACAAAGCTAGACAAAGGATACTTGTACCTTATCAAAAGCCATCCGTAAGTCAAGTCACTTTTTTTCTTTTTTGTGCTCATTGTAACTGAAGAGAAAAACAAAATTCAAGATATTAATAATAACATTTAACAAATTAATAATTATCGAGGAGCGCGCTCGCGCTCGCTCTGGCAAGTAATATATACAGTGAAACCTCGCTTTAGCGGACACTGACGGTATCGAGAAATTTGTCCGTTATTGGGAGGTGTCCGTCAAAGGAGGTTTTACAGTATATTAAAATTAAAAAGGGCATGATACATTTCAGTCGACATGTTATATCACTAGAATGTCAGTTAATTCATATTGTATGTACTCGGGTCTTAAATCCCGAAAATAACTTTTTTCTATGTAAATGTCTACTAAAGTGATTATGCTAGCTTCTGTAAAATAAAAATAGTTGTAATTTTATTTATTTGAATACGATATTTTAATATACTAACAATAGAAATACTAAACTCTTTTTTATTTTTAGTGTCACACGCCTGTAAGCCCATTGGTAATATCAAAGTAGAACTGGTGCGACACAATTTGCATACGCAACTATAATTAATCGTGGTAGCAGTTTAGATGTCATAATTAAGTATGGTAGTAAGGAATTGTCAATTTCAATCATTTAATCAATGGCATCATACTTATTAATTTAGGAATACATTTTCCGGCACTGTGTAACGTTTACTAATTTTTCTAACAGATCTAAAAAAATACCATAATCGATGTAAGGTAAACATGAGTACTCTCAAACGTTGAGAGGCATTCTTTGTTGATCAAAAGACTGTTTAGATTTAATTTTTATCCGAATGCTAGAAGCGGTTTGAAATATACTATACAATTCATCTTCATTATGTAACGTGGTTAAAAATACTAACAAGGAGACCGCATAAAATACAAGGTAACCATTTTTTCCAAAATATTCTTCGAGACTCTAAGCGTCAAAAAAAGATACCCTTTGTATACGATAGTCCCTAAAAGATTCTGGTAAAAATCGAAGTTTCAAATTTTAAGTCGTCTCCTTGTAAGTGAATACCGAATAATGATAAAGTCACTCAGCCATAGAAGTCGACAAAATGTTAGTGTGATTTCAAAATATGATTTTCACCATTCAGTAAAAGAAGTTGGAAAATTGCATGTGTTATTTATTTTGCCCTTCTAAAAAATCGAAAGTAACTGTTTTCTTTCTACTAGGTATCGTTTGATACTTATGAATGTGATATTAAGATCTGAGATAGAAACACGATCGAGACTATTTATTTTAGATTAATGCATAAATCTATCGAAAAATAATAGTCGACGTTTTGTATTTTCTACATCATAGCGATACGGAAATACTTGTTTTTCCTAAAACTCCAAGCAAGCATTGACGTATTTATGAAAAGATTTTTATCTCAATACGTGAAGTAAGTAAAAAAAGTACTAATTGCACTAACTTGGTAAGTTAATATTAGCTATACACATTTCAATGCATCGCAAAAAATCTGACTACTTTTACTGGAGCATTCAAACTGATTCATAGACATGAAATTGTCAGTGAAAATAATCAATAATAAAATTGATGTTAATTCATAAAAATTTTCAAAGAATCATAATATTATTCGACGTTTAACTAGGACTGTGATGATATGTTTACCTCAGGGGGCATCTCTAGCTAATTTTTATAAAGAATAGTATAATACTACCCTGAGCCGTGAAAAAAAAGTCTCAGTACACGTGTTTATCTACATCAATCGTTACTTACACGTTACTCTTCTTTTTTTGCGCCTTAGGATGTTGATATATTAGGCAAAAAATAATAGTTTTCCCCCGCGATAAACGTAAGAAACTAAGTTTAAAGTTTATTTAAACCACGTGTATAAAAAATCTACTGAATTTTTGTCTTCCTTATGGGCTAGGTTTAGTGACTGCAACTTAGTACTATAAACTAATACTGTATATGTAATTCTAGTTTTTTTCATGGCAAAACAAATGGGCGTCAATTTGTTTTATAAAAATTATCCGTTATCGAGGCATATTTCTCTCAACCTCATTAACTCCATATAGTTCAAATGGTCGATTATTTGTTTTTTTATGAAAAAAACGTAGATATAGTCGGTCTAGACGTAAGTTGCTGACACTGCACCTGGTCCTTATTCACACGGTTTTGCAATTAAACTAATCACGTTGGAACTTTAAAGACTATTTGATTTATATTAAGGGGACCTCCCTCCTCCAAATTGAAAAAAAATGTTTTTTTAAAGATTTATTTGTAATAGAATAAAACGAAGTATCTTAATGAAACTTTTTATACATACTTACTTTATTGACCTTATATTACATAAAAAAATTTTTATATAATTTTTTGCCACCCAGTGTCGTCTGCTAAAATTATTTCAAAAAAACACGAAAAAACCGCGGCGGGAACGATTAAGAAAAAACCATTAATTTTATCACCCTGAAATTTTAACACAATAATCTGTCCATGTTACTGCTCAGAATGAACTAGAATGAAAATCATTGGTTAAAAAATAAAGAAATGGCGGCGTTTTTTCGAAAATCGAACTTTTTTTCTTCGAAAATTGTTTATATCTTCAAAAATAGTATGCCGATTATGTCCATTCTAGTTCATTCTGAGCAGTAACATGGGCAGATTATTGTGTTAAAATATCAGGGTGATAAAATTAATGGTTTTTTCTTAATCGTTTCCGCCGCGGTTTTTTTTCGTGTTCTTTTAAAGCAATTGTAGCAGACGACACTGGGTGGCAAAAAATTATATAAAAATTTTTTTATATAGTATAAGGTCAATAAAGTATGTATAAAAAGTTTCATTAAGATATGTCGTTTTATTCTATTACAAATAAATCTTTGAAAAAACATTTTTTCTTTTTAATTTGGAGGAGGGAGGTCCCCTTAAATGACATATAGTCTACAGTATATACTACAGTTATGAATATCATTCTAATGTGATTATTATTTCGATTAAGAACATTTTATAAAATCGGTCTAAGTAATTTTAAGTTCACATTGATGCATCACTGAAAATTTTTACCAGGCCATTCACGGGACTCACTTCGCGTAAGAAAAAAATTTTGAACATAGATATATGTTTATATATCGAAACAAATTAAAAGGTTTTAACTAATTACTTTATTGTAAAGAAAAATTTTTTTATGAGACTGGTGCCAAAAGCTAGAGATGTCTTCTTAAAATATAAATATACATGTATCATTTTTAATTACACTTCACTGAATTTTGTGAACTCTAATAATTTTTATAATTATAAAATGGAAAAATTAAAAGTTATTGATAAAAATACAGAATGATTGATTTGTAACTGTACCCTTTATGCTGATATTATTGAAATTTGCGAAGTTGTGATGTACAACCCCAAATATTGTTTTTATTCAGCGGAATCTTTGCGATGGTGCGGTAAGTGATTTTTGAAACGAAGTATTGTTGAAAAATTGGAAATTAGAAGGAAATTCTAAACAATTTCATGACATCGTAACCATCGTTAAATATTACTTTGGTGGGTTTCTTTTTACATGGACTGTTAACTTACAACTGCATCTGCCTTAATCATACACCCCACACCCAACAATTGGTGATTTATAGGTGGATCTCCAAAATTAATTCATGATTCTCAAAGCCCTACCTATGACTCAGGTTGGGGAATATTACTCTCTCTTTTATCTTAGGCGAGATCATCCTTTTTCTTTAGCTATAGAGCAAATTTTTTAACTAAACAAAAAACATATTCAAGGGTCCAAATGTATGCATTCATTCAGAAAGCCTGCTTTGAGGCTGAGTCTTATGATTCACCACAAACGAAGTAGAAGAAGTTACAGCTACCCAGATTTTGCCTGAGCAAAGTTTCTCTTGTCAATGGTAGCTTGCGTTCTAAAAACATTCACACTCATAAGCAAACCTAGGAGAAGAGACCAGAAAGGGACAGATTTTTTTCTTTGATCGGACAAGATGGAAAGTCCACAGATCATAGCGTCCAATTTCATCGCAAGTAAAACTTGAATGCTCCATAAATCCATTCCCTGGATACAGCTGATTGGGATAAATACTTTACCTCATCGTGTTCCCACTAAATCCTTGATCTACAATCAGGTAGCAATTTTGCTATCCACATTCAATTTTTAGCCTAGGAACATCTCTGCCATTCACCAACGAGAGAGACAACGCCATATTTCTGCTCAATTTTGTTTCTTCTTAAGTTTTTTGAATTTTGCAGGCTCGTCGATTAATGCAGATCCGGGGTACTGTACTCGCAAGGTAATATTATCATTCGAGAAGAATGCGAGTAAATGAAAATTACTTGTTTGAGTAAACAATATTTTCTTCAAAATAGGTGAGTTAATTAACCAGAAATGTTTAAATTTGATTTAGCTGCCAATTAAACTTGTTTGGGTAACGCAAATATCAAAAACAGGTAATCATTGTTATTAAGAGCTCTAGAAATTGAAATAACCCTTGATCGTGGATCGTAACGTATGTACTCGGAATCGCTATTTGTTCTAGTTTACATTTGGCTTGAAATAATTTTTCAAAATTAATGACTGACTTAAAGAGATGGGGGCACTAAAGATTGTCTTGATTTATCTAATCGCCTTCAAAGAACTGTCCTGTTTAACTATATTTATTCCTGCAGATTTGTTCACTGGCGCAGTATAGAGCATCTAAGCTACCAGATGAACCAAGGGAGAAAACAGATGTAGCAGTAATGAATTTATATACGGTAAACGTTAGGCTGCACGTACTATGGCCACAACTGAGATGGTGCGAAAGGCATATAATAAATGAATGACGCGTTGACCCGAAGGAGAGACTATTCTTAGATCAGCCACCCCAAACAACCGATAATATGTAAGAATGTGGTATGAATGAATACCCAAAGGGGAGAAAGCAGGGGTCATCATGTGACCTGAGAACACAATCGACAAAACGGGATGGAAGTATGTTAACACATTTCTCTTCCAGTAATTAGAAAATGTTACGTGTGAGGCGTAATCAGTAAAAATCTAATACGTTGTAGACTTAATAGCACTTTTTTCTGGAAAGAAATTTAGCAGGCTATTGGGTAATTTTTTCCTCGTGAAAAAAATTTAAAAAATATTTTATGCATTTAGATCACCTTCAGTGATTTACAGGTTCATAGGATTTTTTTTAAGTAACTTCAGTTGGTTCGATCAATAATACGATCAAAATTGTAATAAATGAATATTGTCAATTAAAATTGCGTTTGATTTTTTGTACAAATTCAATAAATCCTATACAATACAGTTAGAGAAATTATCAGTATTGTTCGAGCTCAATAATTTAAATTCAATTTTTAAATCTAAATAACTGAAAGTTACTGCCCCAATGAAAGAAATCTTTTTTGCCTATGTAAAAATTTGATTGTTGGAAAATAAAAAAATAAAAAACTCGAGACTTGATTAATTTTCCTATAAAAAAGTCATTCGATATATTTCGCCTAGATAAGCTTTTCAATATTTGATGACCGAATTCTCTATATATACGCGCATTTTCCTTTGTAAATGTTAGCTGCTTCTCTAATGTCTTGGAAGCTACTTTGACAATACGAAAAAAGTTACGCACTCTCATCGACTCGCGTATCATAAATATAATAGTTTCTTTGCATGCAGCCTCCAGGTCAGTAGTATGTACGAGAAGTAATACTAAACTCTAATTGGGGTGGTGGTGGTGCACGTCGATGAGGTATGATATGCATAAAACACTGGCGCTTGCGCGTTACTTGACTATCCGGGCGTGCGACTTGCACTAAGCGCCACTCCCGAGCGCGGATTTGCGCGGGTGGGACCGTCTGGTGAGAAACTTCTCGTTGACTCTCACACACTTTCGGTCAATACGTCATTTTTTGCACTTAGATAACGCATCATTTATCTTTACTAAATAAGGGTGAGGATAGGGAAACGTGATTACTAATCATCATTATGTAACTGTAAGTGTGGAATGAGTTTAACAGTGTGTTATGAAGAGATTTGCCAGAAGTGACCGGGTAATCAGAGACCAGCCGAAAGAAGATGCTGCTACTATGCGATTGTTGCGCAAGAACGAAAAGTCGTAACGGATAGCCGAGGCCTCGTAAAAATTAGTCGGGGCTAGTGTATGTCCTATTATTGATTTCCTGTTAACATTTTCACTATAACTGATACTCTTAGTCCTGGTTGAAAGTTTTTTTTTAATTTATCCGATAGCTTTTTGGTATGTTAATGATAATTTAGAAAAAAATCAATTGATTCAAGCTTGAATTTCTTTATAAATCAGACCGAGTTCTAGATTAAATTGCCACTATTTTTTCGAGGGTTAACATTCCCGTAGAATCACTACTAACTGACGAGAAAGAATAATTGAAAGCATATCAATTTTTTACAGAATTTTTATTTACATTTAGTGCCAAGAAAAGTAGAATTGACCCATGATAACGAGAAATCGCTCGGATTGTATAAATAAGATGTGCGGTTGATTACGAAAAGTGGAAAATAAAATGGTTAGTGATTAATGAAAAAGAGTGGCTGGCCAATAACCCACTCTTCACCAAGTGGCAAAGTGCAAAAATACAAAACAGAAACTTAAATTAGCGTCATTAAAATAAAACTTCATGGGAGATTGCACGAACTGTGAACTGTTTGTCACAGCCTCTGGTGAGATGATTAAATATCCTTCGCTGTCTGGGCCATTAAGGCTCGCATTTATTGCAGCTGCTGTCATCCTAATCCCACAACGCGTAACCTTTGCACAAACTGCGTAAGTATAGCTTTTATGTTTATAATAATCTTTTCTGATACATTTTTCGGGATCTATAACGTTTATATACATACTCCATGAAACGACTCGGTACAATGGCGATCGTGTCCTATTAGTGGTTATCAAGGCTTTTCCAGCCATTATTGAAGCTAAAAAGTCCGAAAATCCTTTCTCATCATTTCGCGCATTTTTTTTCCTCATCTTGCTTCAGTTATTGCGTTTTCCAAAAGGTGACCGTGCTGTTAATGTACGTTACTGTGGAATTGGTTTCGCATGAATGAGAAGGGGTGACAAGAAGTAGGTCAATCACTGCATAGAGATACCAAGTGCACGAGAACAATAATAACGATCGCCTAAAGCTTATCTTCCTAATAGTCAGGTGTTACTTAAACAAATTTTTATATTTTCCCCATGAAAAAAATTAATAACAAATTTTTTGCTATAAGTACTTCATTTACTTTTATGGTACTGCCACCTAGTCCCGGATACACTATTTTTCGTATCTTTCAAGTCCGAATGTGAAAGAATAGAGATTGAGTAGGCTGTTTACAAACTTATAAAAACAACTTTAACATAATTAGAAAAAATAATTGGTTCACCTGCAATTTTCTAGAAAATGTAGCATCAAGGGTAAAAAGTAATAATATAATATCCCAGTCTCACGCATGCGCAGTAATTCAAATTTTAACAAAAATACAGCGTTTTCAAGTGACCAGAATAAATATATACTATTGTCATTTAAAAAAAGTAGTTTTTCATTAAAAAAAGACTAATAATAATAAAGACTGAATTTCGTAATAGATGAGAAAATTTTTCATCGTGTATTTTTCAATACCGGTCGTTGTTATTCCAAAAATATTATGAGTGATTAATGTTTTGAAAGTAATAAGAATACTTATTTTTTGACTCCTCACATGAACTATTTCCATAAAAAAAGAGCCATTGCGATTTATAAATCGAATTCAACCCTCTTGAAGCAGATTTCATGTAATAACATTTAATTTTCTAACCCAACAATCACCTGAATTTACTTTCGCCCTTATAATAATTCTCAGCATGAAGTACGCACGCTAATAGATTCCCAGTAAATTATAAAATTAATATTTCAGTTTGCATTATTGAAATAAATATTCATTACAAGTTATTCACTTTTAGAATACTATGTTTTAGTAAATTTTAATCAATTAAGAGCAAAGGTGATTGCAAACAAGAGAAATGACTGTATTTTCGAAATACTTATTTCACCTTAAATAAATTTAATCAATTCTATAATAATTAAGTCTATGCACCAGTGGCAATGTAAAAATACATTCATTTGAAGAATTTTATTTTTTTTTGCAATATTTTCCAATATTCATAAAAAATATTGCCGCTGAAGTGTAACCTTTGTTATTGTATTGTTCGTAAACTACTACGTAAACTACGTACATAAAGTGACTCAGAAGAGATATTTCTAATTAGTTAACGCGTTTCAATTTTATTCACTTCATCAGAAAGAATAATAAATTTCTGAAATTTTTTAAAACGACTTTAGGATTTTTAAGATTAATGCTCGAATCTGAAATGCGTATAAATTAGATGCAAAAAATGCTCCGAGAATAAGGATCCTAAAATGATTTGAATTTTAAAAAAATTGATTGAAGTAATTTTTTCTTACTACACCTAAAATACGCAACTTTGTCACTAATTTTATGATTTCGTGTGAAAAAATGGTATCATCAACTCGTAACCAAAGGCTCGTACTATAATTCCCTCGTTTTGCTAAAAAAATATAACTGCACCCGTTAGAAAATATACTAATTTTCTATAAATCTATACAAATATACTATTTGAGCACTCCATGGGTAAAACATGGTTTTTCTAACCTCTTAGTGACATAAAAACCATGTTTTACGCACGAAAAGTTAAAAAATATCGTATGCAGCTAGTGCGTGAAGAGGATGAATCATACAGGAGTCATCTTCTATTACATAATATAGTACTATGTGATGTACGTTCAATTGAATGAAATTCCAAATAGCCATCACCAATATAGTTTTTATATTCATAAAATTAGTATAATTCCTCGCTATTTTTACGTGATAAGAAACCGAGCGAAAAGTATTTAGGATTAATAACTGAAAGTTCATCAATTATTTCAGAATTCTTAACGTGATTTTCTATTAGTCATAACCAATTATACACCACAAACACGAACATTAAAAGGTGAAGTGAAAATATGATTCTTTTGGGATACTGCATTTTGATTAGTTTCTTATCCGTGTTTTATAAGAATATATGGAATTTATTAGTTCTTAGTTTTAAAATTGAATTTAATGCTGTCTTTTAAGTCACTTTGATGAGCTAAACACGAATTTTTTGCAGACTCTTCGCAAATCATACCAAATTATACTGTATGCATTTTGATACGAAGTAGAACGTTTAAAATTATATTATTTTGTTTTAGTGCTGGCGGTGGAAGCATGCTAGGTGACGTCAACATCTCAGCAATTCTAGATTCTTTTTCAATCAGCTATGATAAAAGAATAAGGCCAAACTATGGAGGTTTGTACACTAACCTTTAACTATTCAACGATTTAAAAACGTAAAATCAATAAATGATACGCATTTTTAAATTACGTATCGTACTTCAATTTCTAAGTATTTATACGTAATTGAACGCTTATCGACCGTCCTTCGTTCTAATTACACTTCGAGTATCCGTATGTAGCATTTTATCGAGTTAAATAATTTTAATTTAAAACTCATTTAAAGATTATAACAAAGAAATAAAAGTAATCGAAACTTATGTTATAGTTTACCATAATAATTGTTCAATTAGAAACCATACATCAATGGCTTATGTCCCACTTGGTAGACAAAATTTACTCTTAGAATATAAAAGTTGTCTATGAAATGAAGTATAAAATATTTTTAAGGCGTGATAAAAAAGATATAATTAAAATGTTTTTCTGTAAATTCTTCAAGAATTCAAATCCAGTTCCATTGAATTAATTTTCTCGATGCAATTATTTTGGAAAAAACTAAGAAATGTGATACCCTGTTCTTCCAAAAATATGCCGTACATTAAAAATAAGACGTGGTCGAATTTTCGAGTCTCAAAAGAATATAAGGCGTATTCCTAAAATAAGGCATACTTGTAAACATAATTTCTGATCAAAATGTAAACAAGATCTTATGACATTGGGTTTAAAAAGCAAATCGTTGAAGCAACGAAAGGAAAAATCTTGTAGCAATTTGCAATAAAAAGATGATATTTTAACAGTATACGAATAAATATTTTTTAGTAAAACTAATTATAATAAAAATATAATTCATGTTCCAAAAATAAGGCATATGTGCTTTTTCCAAAAAAATTAATTGAGGGCGTGGCATATTTTAGGTTGAACACGGTACAAACATCACAACATCATTGATATAATAAATTAGAATTGAAAATATTTATATAATCAATCAATTCATACAATAGTCTGAACCATTTTTGACTACTTTTTGGACATTTCTCAGTGTGAAATAATTTGCAACTTTTGCAAAATCGTAGTGAACATAATAAAGGTCGTACTTATAAAAATTTAAATCAATTTCATTGACGTATCTTTAGTTCCAAAACATGGCTCGTACTAAAGCAGCCATGCTGAGCGGTTATTTCTATGAAATCTCTATAAGCTTCATTCGATGATATCCCCACTTCAAACTCTGTTGTGTAGGAATTCACAACGTTTTTTAAAAAATCGTGAGATGACATAAGATTTGAACATTACTGTATTACCTAGTAAAATAATCAAAACTCGGGATAATTTTTGATAAAACTTTTATTTAATTTATAATTTTTATCGGTAGCTGACGATCGTGTTTATCTAAAAATGTGAAATTTTATTTCTCTTTTTCAAATCGATTGTAAATTTTATTATAAAAATTATTACTTAGTCATTAAAAACTCGATAAAATGCTCTATTGTACATACTAACAAACTCATACACATAAATATATTGAAATTTTTAGACTTCCAAGTGTAAAAAAATGTATTTTAGACTGACAAAATTACTAAAACTGACTCTATGCTTTCCATCTTTTGATGGGGTTTTTTAAATTCTTTCAAGTCACTTTTGCAAATACTCAAATATGTTATTTTTAATAATTTATGGTAAAAAAAGAATTGCATTAGTAAATTATCATAAATATTTTTCATTAAAAATTACTTCGACAAAATAGTTTTTAGTTCAAACTTAGATCAACTTTAAATCGAAAGAAAACTAAATCTTATTAATGTATATTAAAAAAAGTATTCAACCATAGCTAGTAATAGGAGTTTTTTTTTGAATTTTATCAAGTACTTGCATAATATCGATAACAATAAAACTAGAAACTCGCCAATTTCAGCTAACTGTGTAAGTGACTCCAGAGAGTTTAAAAAATGTGCCCAAATTAAGAGAAGCATGTTATTAATTGTTTCTCATCAGTTAGTCTGAAAATACGTTTGCAATTTCGACTCCTCTGAGAGTTACCAATTTACATATAACCATGTATGCGCACCAAATCAATTTTTATTTTTTCGTTATTTGGACTTTGGCATATAGGTTGGTTTGAAAGTCGCAGTATATATAGTGTGTAAATATCATGTCAAAAAATCACAAAATTATAATGCTAATAATTTCAGAAGTGTAAGACTGTGTTTTTAAACATTAGAATTGCAAAGCAGGTAATAAATTATCATTTTCATTATCTTCCATAAGACAAGCAAGTACATTTATTTACATCTATCAATATTTTAATAAGTATAGAATGCAAATCATGTAGAATATTTTTGTTTCTTGCAATTCATATTGAAGCGAAGCTAAAAGTGATTTGAAATATGTATTTGTAACCATCATCATTGCATTTTGTATACACAACCTGTACCTTCCGTTCTTAAAAACATTTTTTGCAAAATAAACAAGAAAACAGCATTTTTACAAACATGCAAAAGTAGTTTATTTACGTTGAGGAGAATATCTGTTACTCCAAAAGGTCTAATAACTATAATCTACGATCGTAAGATATAAATAAAATTTTTGGATAAAATTAAAACTTATATAAAGCCAGCCTATTATAATACAAAGCCATGCCAAGTAATAAGAGTTCTACAGACAATTTAATAGACAATAATTGTTTAGGTTATTTTTCTTTTATTAAAAAATATAATTAAAGTAACATGAAAAATTAGTTTTTTGTTCACGATTACGCAAAGCTTTAAATTTTTTATTGACTTTTATTTGCATAAAAAACATTAAATTGCCATAATTTTTTTCCAAAATTAAGCCGCTCATTAGTGTATAATCCTTTTATATCGATGTTTAGTACATAATCGACACACGCAGTTGTTGGTTTTCCATTGCCTGGGTGGGGTTCGTCCGCTTTTACTAAAGACCCTGCATACAAACTTATTCTTGCGGATCGATGCTGGGAACGTACCCGTTGCTAGGGAAACCATCCTCAGCACCGGTTCCTGTATACATCTGTAAAGTTGCTTTGTGATATTGCTACACGCATGTGCTACCTGAAAACTCTTGGAAGTAGCAAAAATATATTTTTTTAGTTATAATAAATAATTTTACATTGGTTTAAAGAAACTATATAATTATAAAATAAATGGTGCTTGTAAAGCTAACTAGATTACATATTCTTTGAAAAATCATCTGGTAGCTACTGCTTTGAACATATAAATATAGAAACTTAAATTAATTTGACAAAATTATAGCTAATAAATGGAAAAATGTGTCAATTATTTCGATCTATTTATTTGAAAAGTCATTTTATCTCTGCTAAAACTCATACAGTATAAACTTCTTTCAAATCATACAATTGAAACTAGAACTCGGCAATTGTTGACTTATAGAATTGAATTTCGATTGAACGAAATTTATATGACTACCAAAATGACTCTAGATAGAAAATAAAAACTGAATGAGCTTTATTGAAAACCAGTCGATGCATTCAAAATATTTTAATAAATTAAAAAATAACACAAGGTTTTTAATGATTTTAACAAGAGTAAAAGTAGTTAACAAAGCTAAAAAAAATTATCGTTTTGAAAATTGTTTTGAGGGTAATTTTTTCGCAATATACGGATAAATTTAAAAACGTATGTTTACAATTATAAAAATAAAAAAAGCGTATTAATTTTTTTCTATACTAATTTATGGAAAGTGGCATGGCTTTGAGGCGGAAGGTACAAATATAAATACTGTCTTGACGCAAAAATAAATGAAGCTTCGAATAGCTTTTTTACATCAAATAGTGAAATAACCATCATTAGTTTCATCATCGAATTCACTGTCAGAAAAGTTGAAATTTGCATAACAAAACGGCCATTAAGGCCGCTTCTGTGAACTTAAACTTACATTTCAGGTCCTCCTGTTGAAGTGGGTGTCACCATGTACGTCTTGAGTATCAGCTCGCTTTCAGAAGTCAAAATGGTACTATAATTAAGGCCTTTTGAAGTTATTTATTTTAGTTAGACGATAAATTTCAAAGCAAATAATAAAAATTTTAAATAATCATAAAAGATGCAAGGATTCATTGTAGTAATGATATGATGAAAAATTCTAATTATCAAAAATATTAAATAATAAAAAAACATCTATTAGAGAAGATTGTTAACTTTACAAGAAAATGCCAAATCTTATTTTAAACTTTGCAGTTTTTAAAGAATATGATGAACATTTTAAAAAATGCTAAACCTTATAAATGAAAAATTCAAATGTTAAAAGTGAATGTAAAGAATGAGAAATTTGACTTACTTTTATTTGGATGCATTTTTAAATGTTTTAAATGAATAATATAATTCCGAAAAAATAATTGCATTTACTATTTATAATTAATATTATTAAAAAATGGTATTACTTTGCATTAACCCCTTGTCTTAATAAAAAACTTGTATGGTATATTATTCGAATTTTTTAAATTTATCTCTTCTTATCACGGAAGAATGGTCAAATTATTGACGTAAAAGCTGATATTTATTTATAGAAAGCAATCTAAATTTATACCTTCAAAACCTCGAACAAATTTTCTTATTGACTATCCCATGAAAAAAGCGTCGATGCACCTCGAGTTGATTTATAAATTAATTTTTTTAATATTAAAAAAACCGTGTTTTCAACTTAACCGATAATGCATGAGGTGTGTGTATTAATATTTTTTTGATACGCATATAATTATCATATGATTTTTATTCATTAAATTTCTAGTGAAAAAGCTATACTTTTACCGTAACTTTAATTTTTCTTTGCAATTTTTAAAAAAATAATGAAGTAAATGCAATTACTTTTTTTAATTTACATAGTTTAATACTAGATTTGGCCTTTCCTTGTATCAATTGTGTGAGGGTTGTCATTATAATTCACCAATTGCTATCGATGCAACCATTTACACGAATAATTAGAAACTAGTAGAAATCTTACTTTTTCTTCAAATATTAGTATATTAAAGAAATTTTAAATTTGTATATAAATAATGTGAAAATGATGAATTTTAATTAATTGTTTGAGCTTCTACCAGTTCAAAAGTTTATATTATCACATATTTGTTTTGTTTATATAATAAGAAAGTCAGAATTTTCTGCATGCATCTGTTCACATTATATAGTTAAGTTAAAGTCAAATGTACTCAACACTTTCACTTACTCAAGTATGACTTATTACAAGTGTAGAAAAAGATTTACAATCATAATAATCGGGATGGGTCTTTATGACTCTTAAAAATGCAGTTTCTACATTATGTCATATGCGTACTTTTTTCTAAGTACTATACTCATAAATTTTATAAAACGTAACAGTCAACTCATACGGCACTGAAATAAATTCGAAAAATGTTCTCCTTCTTCCATATTTGAAGATCCTCAACGTATTATTTAATTTTTTATGATATTCAGAGTATCTTAATTAGTTCAGTATTTAGAGAATCTTAACTATTCAGGGTATTTAGGTTTTCAGAAATGTATCACACCTCCCGTGATGTAACTCGAAAAATGAATGTAAACTAGATAGTCAACTAAAATTTGAGACTCTAGGTCATGTCCTTAAGGATGCACAGTAGGTCACAGTTAATTTTTTTAAATTATAAATATCTTAGAAGACTCTTGGGGAAAAGTTGATACAATTACGAAAAATTAGCTTTTATTGTAGAGCGTTCTCAGAAACAAAAATTCACAGGGAAATTAATGATTTAAAAATGCATGATATGAAATTAATTTACATGCATTTTTAATTACCTTTTTCACACAGTAATATGAAAAATATTTCTCTTGGTTTCGTTATCTCGGTGATCATCACATTATTTTATATAAATAAGATAATAATTTATATCTAAGATGAATAATTTTACGAATTTAGACATTTTTGGGCTACTTTTATATCGCCACTGCATGCAGAACTAATATTAGTACATTTTAGATATACTTTTTGAATAGAATCATTAATTCATACCTTCAACTTGAAATCCAAAATATACCCAAAATAAAATTTTTCCTAACAATATTTTAGTCGTCGTCGATGACGTTATATTCTTTATTTAAAATTTAATGACGAGGTTAAGCTTATAGTAGTGATTTCTGAATGTGCAAACATTTTTATAAAAGAGATTTTAAAATCATAATTACAAAAATTGTTTTAAATGCATTCTCTAAAATGTCTATCCACCGTTTTCATTTTTTGATTGTGTCAGGCTTCTAAACTGTATCAATTTTTATAAAGAGGAAACGTTTTTTTTTGAACATTCATTTTATTGAGATTAGGATTTTAGAATGATTTCACTATCTTTACACAAATCTTTTAAATAATTGCTATAGTTACTTCTGAAAATAATGATATCACATAAATTTATATAAAATATTTTGCGCTCAATCGAGTTGAAAATATTTGATAAAAATAAATCAATTTATTCATAATTACGACACGTACTTAATACTAATTTCAGTACAGTTATCAGGTTTAAGTCGATATTCAATACATTTTTGAAATTTTTTGTTTTGTAAAGGATTTTTAACTAATTATACTAAAAATAAGTGATACAATTAATTAAATGAAAATTAACTATGAAAGATTAATTTTCCTAGTTATTATTAAAAATAAAAACTACTTTAATGGATTTTTTTTCGATTTTTATGAATTACATTTTAATTATCAATTATAAATTGTATTTTAAACTTTCTAAGAAAAAAGATTGACCAAATTTTTACTTGAACACTGAATTCTCATGATGTTGTAAAAATTTGTAGATTAATAAAAAACCCAACACGTCAAATAATGAAGTAATCAATTTTAAATACCCTTTCATTTGAAATACATTGAATTCCTGTGTTTTACTGTCATACAATCAAGATGGTGTAATATTGTTCAAGCAAAATATAAATTTAAGAAAATTTTTTCGATTCTCGAATTTATTTGAAATTTGAGATAAATTGCTTCTTCTATATATAATAAATGCAAAACAATGAATGATTTCATTGTAAAGTGCGAAAATAAAATGATTAAATGATTAAAAATCTCCGAAGGCACCTGCTTTGAAATGGTGCAAAATACGATTAAGGTTGTCAGAGTTACGTTGATTTGGTTCCGTGCGCAGGGTGATACAGATTGCGAACGTCTTCATTAACATATCCTTATAAATGGCAACTATAATAAATTATAGCGAACAGGACTATAATATCCAACATCATGTTTACAATTATAAAGAAATTTTCTCATGTTAGAAAATGTTATTTAAGAAATTATGTTCTCGGCGAAATTATCACACACAAAAAATAAATATTATCTGCCCCCGGTCTCGTCAGAATGAAGATAATTTAAGTTTTATTTTTAAAATAGTCATTGATACCTTCATATCCCACGAATTTTTGAAAAAATTTATTTTACTAAATTCAAACCCTCATAATGGAAGTCCATGTTTTAATAACAAAAATAACAAGAATGTTTTAAATACCATAAGAGGCTATTTTAATTGGATCGAGGCGTACTCCAGTGCGCCTTTATTGGCAAGCACAATGAACTTACAGGGCTGCACATCAATACCTGACAGTTGGGTTTTACTATGAACATTTATTTTTCTCTTCAATTTGACCAGTTCCTGTTCATGTTTCAAGTTTTTAATCCTGCTACCTCAGATGGTTATTTATTAATAACGAGTAATTATAATTTGAAAAATTTTTGCTTCAAGTCAAGTGCTTCAATTATAGTCAAGTCTGACGTTAAATTTTGTTTGAGTTAAGCTGTATTATAAAATTCAGAAAAAAAATAAAAATATGAAACTATCCTTCGAGTATGACGGTTTTTTTTTAATTTTTTTCTACACTTATAAAATCAAAAATTTTTACTATATTTAATCTATAATTTATTTTTTTCTCTATTTTTTATAGTTATCATAGATTGTAGAGAAATTAAATAAAGTGATCCATTTTAGATAAACTAAGTATGTTTAAAAACATCTTTTTAACAATCATAAATCTTTCATTTCAAAATTTTGATCATCATTATCATGATAAATTAAAAAAAAACTTGAATCTTTAAGTTATTATGAAGAATCTGGAAACTTTAATTTGACGCGGTACTGCTTGGAAGAATTTAGGTGTGCGAGTAGGTGTGTGTATATTATACGGCAAATGCTTTGATGAATGTTTCTTGTGGACTATCGAATAAATATAAAAATCTACACTCCGTTCATATACGTTTGGTACAACTTGATGGATTAAAGGCTCGACATGAAGAAGTATGGTATTTTCGACTGATTACAGGTCCACCAGTTGAGGTCGGAGTCACCATGTATGTTCTCAGCATCAGTTCCGTATCTGAAGTGCTAATGGTACAGTGTATCCTAACTTCAAAACGCTCATTACAATATTTCGCTCGTCCGTGCGTTACCTATTGTGTGTGTTTGTTAACCTATGATTGTTTCATTTCTACTATGCATTCTATTTTTTATGAAATAATTTTTTAATCGCCTATGAAACAATACTTTTTTTCTCCGGGGTTTGACTGATTTTTCTCGTTTTAATGTTACATCTCACATGATACTTTGATACGTAAAGCATTCATGAAACATGCTCTATCAGCTTTTGTACATTACTTTTATTGCTGTACTTCAAAAATATGAATCAATGTGTATTGATGTTTTTTTTTAAATCGAAAATTACTATTTTCTATTATATCATGGCAATTATTATGTACTAGCAGTAATTTTGTATTTTCAAAATTATACCAGCATATCAATGTAATATATCATGACAAGTATATGACACGTTATGACTTGGCTTAAATAATTTCACAGATGAAAACATACTACACGATTAATAAATTTGAATAATTATTTGAATAAAGTATAATATTTTTTCGAAACGATTTGAATATATAATACTTCCTGTGCAATTTTAGAAAAGACATTTTTGAGAATTCACAAATAACGTAAATAACCTCGTTTAATAAACAGCCATCATAGTTCGATACTGATCATTTTTTGATTTCTCTAATTTAACTTTTGTCCATGGATAAAAGAGTGTACGCTTCGGGTCTAAACTTAAGATCGGCATTAAAGTTCATCTAGATTAGAACTTCCATATAAACTTAGTAAATCGAACTTTTAGATGTAATACAATTTTATTTTATAGCAGCGTGATACATTTCAGAAAAAATCACTTACTTATATTGCAAAGAAAGAAAAAGACTTTGGTGAGTGCAAATCAAAATATTTTAATGAGACTTGATATCACCAATCATGTGACCGATGTGTCATTTTTTCTTATACATTTTTTTTTGTACAAAAAATGTAGAACTATACAACATTTCTCATGTTCAAATTGATATTGAGTACAGTTTAAAGTACTAAAAACTCATGTATCATGTACAAAGGTGCAGATAATAAGATGCAGAAAAGTAATTTCACTCGTACAAATATAAGATTCAGTTTTCAGGTTATTCATCAGTATTACATTTTCTAGCTTTAATTTTTCACAATCATTTTTGACGGTTTTCTACATAAATACAATCAGTCAACGTATTCTTTCAATTGTATGAAAATTTTGAAAGGTATAAAAAAAATGAAATAAAGGCTGAATATGCAAGTCTGAACCCCAGGTGTTGAGCCCTGTGCGGGAACCGAATCAAATCGACACTGTCACCTAGAACGTGACTCAAATTATACTTGAATTTCATATATTTTAATCGATGCATTTCTTACATTTATATAAGCAGGTTAAATGTATAAACCCTTCAGCAGGACATTTATGTAATACTGTAAAAATACAAAAACATGTAAAATAAAATTTGTAATTTTTTAAGGGATTTCCAATAGTATTTTTTATATTTATGATTTTTATAACAGCGAACTTTTTTAATTATAATCCATTCATGTACAACTAAAATCAACGTTTTTTATGACTAATATTTTCACTGCAACTGAATGTAATCATAAAAACTCAAAGGATTACCTTCGTAAATAAAATAATAGTATTAATAATATTATGATGATAATAGTGATAACAATAATAATGATAATAATAATAATAATAATAATAATGATAATATTAATAATAATGATGATGATGATAATAACTCCGTAGCTAGTTAACTTTATAAGCGTTAAACAAGTAGAATAATTTTTTCAGCTTACCTTAGTTTCAATCGACCCATCGATCATTTTCTATGTCAACTTTTACGTATTTTTCTATTCTACACAACAAAATTTTCTATCTCAATAAATTCGTATATTATAACATATTTCAGATATCTTTATAGCAAGTGTGAAATCTAAGAATTATATAGCTAAAATTTTCAGGATTATTCGATATAGTAAATGAATTTACTTTTTTAATCTTACATTACGATACAAAATTACATTACGAGTAAATACGGTGTTCAGTTAATCGTGAATTTTTGGTTTTATTAATAACTTTTCAAATAAAATGTGAAAACTCTAACATTTCAGAATCAACAAAATAACCAAATTACTGATAATTAACGTGTGAAAATTACAATTTGATAACCCCCCATTAATTATGTATCGAATGATTTTGTATTCTAAATTTGTAATAGAAACCACGAATGTTTCAGGTTCAAGAATTAAATTATCACTAAAAAATTATCCAAGATTACAATGTTTTTGTTGCTGTTCCGATTTTTTCTCACCTTTGCAACTCATTTCCAAAAATGGTGATTGCTTATTGATGAGATTTGGTTTTTTGCGTGAAATTTGTTTGTATTAGATAGTGAAAACATCTTTTCTTTTTTCTACTTTCTCGCAGTTCATATTTATGCTCAAATTCATGAACTTGGTACACTTTTTCTAAAAAATATTTAAACTTCAAACTTACAAGTACACGATATTTTAGGAAATAATAAGATTTAAGGTTTAGGTTTTGTGATTAAACCAATCCATCCCTGCAAAAAATACTTAATGAAAGCTAACGAGAGCGCAGGTTACGATTTTAAATTTTTTCTAATAAATCTACTTCAAACATTTTCGAACCAACCTGAAGCAGCTTCAAAAAATGTTGAAAATTCATTTTTGTCAAAATTTTGAAAATGAGCTGAGAAGTAAAAACTGGTTCTTGACCTTTAGATGCTCAACACTGTACTACTTTACGTAGTACATAATTAATGTAGAGTACGTACATTTTCAATGATCTTTGTGCATAAATATATTCTTGTAAAGTATCAAAAAATTTTAAATACCAAGAGTAAACTCTAGAGTACATACATCAGTTTTCTTCTAAGCAGTAAAAGCCGCACTGCGCATTGGAGCAGTGCCAAACGAACAAAACGACTCTTTCGTTTTAAGACACACCATCAAAATGATTCACTCTTTCTTCCTAGCACTCTGAATTATTAAAGCAATAGCTTTACCATACTGTCTGTTGAAAGAAAAAAGGTAGCATCAAGAACGCGCTCGATGTGTTCATTTTTCACTGCCTCAGTACTTGATTCAGGCTCATCATTTGTTGATTAAAGTGCGAATTTTCGATTTTCGATAAAAAAAATTCCAATTATTTATGATTAGTTTTTTTATCATTAGCGTGCTCTTGATTAAACTAAAAATATATGGTCAATAACTAAATAAATAAAATTAATAATTGAAAGATAATAAATGATGATCTGAAAATGGAAATTCTACATACTAACATCATAAATGATAGTTTATTCAAAATATCATTTCTATTTATAATGACGTAGATGGCTAACGAAGCCGCATTCAAACAACTGAAAAATTTGATTCGCAAAATATTAGAGAAACGACGTTTTCTTGATACAGACAAATAGAAAAGTTAAAAAAATAATATTAGAATAGCAGACACATTTTTTCAGTACAATACTAGACTTTACGTTCTTTTTCAAAAATAATTGATTGGCACATTTCAAAATAAAAAGCAAGGAAAAAAAAATTTTTAATAAAGATTCAAGTTTCCCTACGATCATAAACCACTACAGTTATATGAAAAGCAAATTCGCTGCTATTTTAGATGCTGTTATTCCATAAAATGCATTGTTAGCAAATAGGATAAATGTTCGAAATTCAAACACTCAAGGGTTGTGCAACTGATCCCGATCGTTTTAAGTTAAATAATATACATCCGAATTCGGTGCATTTTGAACTATCAATCACACAGACAGAAGTGATTTAGAAAAATAATTAAATGTTTTTCTTGATCGAAATTCGCTTCCACTCAATTTTCCAATTGAGTGTCTCGACTTTGTTTTTACGAGCTATTTTGAAGTATTTATCACATTGGCTCTTGTAAACATGCACGTAATATCATTTCTAAGGCGTATATATTTTTATTTACGTTGAATTTTACATCTATATACTTTGGAAAATAAACTCTCCTGGGAAAGAGAAAATACTAATACTTCAAAAGCAAACAACAAGAAGTATCATTTCAAAGAATTTTTATAACAATTCCTTATATCATAGCATTAAAGTGAAATTAAATGAATTAATGATGCTGTAAAATAAATTTACGAAATGAATAAATGTGAAGTTAGATTAAAAGTAAAATTTATCGTAGCATCATTGATTTGTTGTGTCAGTTTCACAAAATAATAAATTGAACAAATGAGTTGACAATAAATTCATTAATGCTTTTAATAATAAATGTTTGATGTATTATAGAAATAATCCATTCTTCAAATTTACGTTATGTACTTTCGTAGTAATTTTTAAGAAATTTGGTAATGTGAATACTATATGTGAGTAATAATTTAATGAAAATATTGTCTATTTATCAATATTAAAATAAGCATAACGTAAGTTTGAAAAAATGCACATCAAAATCAAATTTTTCCTAACATTCATTTCTTTTTTCATAAATCAATTTGCTGCCAATTAGGATTTTACCTTGGATTTTTACTTTCGTCAATTTTGGACGGATCCGCGGTTATCCTTTAAAAAGCGACCAGGAGTTGAGATTTTAAAGGTTGGATCAGAATTTATCAAAAATATTTGGGTACCAGACACATTTTTCGTCAATGAAAAGCAGTCATACTTCCACGTTGCCACCACCAGCAATGAGTTCATTCGTATACATCACAGTGGTAGCATTACACGAAGCATACGGTAAGTCGTGAATAATTTTGTCTTCCGTTTCAAAATATAGTAAAAATCATATTTGAACAAAAAAATGTTAAGATATTTTTCAAGGGAGAAAACATAAATTAGATATTAGATTATTATTATTACATTCTTTTGATGAATGAAAGCCTTTTTTGATATTATTTATTAAACAATTTTACTTTATTATTGTTGAAACGTACACATACTAGAATTAAATAGTGTAATTTATCAACAGATTAACAATCACAGCTTCGTGCCCCATGAATCTACAATACTTCCCAATGGATAGACAGTTATGTAACATAGAAATCGAGAGTTGTGAGTATTCATTTTTATAAAATTAAAATCGCAACATTTGAAAGTTGAAGTAGCTTTTAATTTATCAAAGGGCGTTCCGCTCCCTTCTAGTTTTAAAGCGAAGAAGTACTGGGATCTCAATTTGTCAATTTTTTGTATCCATTTTCAAATGTTCATGATTTATTATAACTGCAGCATGCTTGAGAGTTCGTTTGATTTTCAGTATCTTATATTGAACAATTTCTAAATTTTCAGTCGGCTACACAATGAGGGATATTCGCTACAAATGGAACGAAGGGTTATCTAGCGTTGGCGTCAGTAACGACGTCAGTCTCCCTCAATTTAAAGTTCTTGGTCATAGACAACGAGCTATGGAAATTAGCCTTACTACTGGTAATAAAACGCTTTCATCCTAATGAGAATAAAAAATATAATGAGTAACTAATCATTTAAACTGTAATCATTTGATAAATAATCAAGACCATGGATCCAAAAAAATTTTTGCTGAAAACTTTTTTTTAAACTTGATAGGATTTAAATTCGGTTTAACATATTCTTTTGCAGGTAATTATTCACGTTTGGCGTGTGAAATCCAGTTCGTTAGGTCGATGGGATACTATCTCATCCAAATTTACATACCGTCAGGACTGATCGTCATCATATCGTGGGTGAGCTTTTGGTTAAACCGAAATGCAACCCCCGCTCGGGTCGCCCTCGGAGTAACCACTGTGCTTACCATGACGACACTCATGTCCTCAACAAATGCGGCGCTACCAAAGATCTCCTACGTTAAATCTATTGACGTTTACCTTGGCACCTGTTTCGTGATGGTCTTCGCATCGTTGCTCGGTCAGTAACGACAATGACGTCAGCAATTCCAACTACCTTTTGAACATGAAAAATTATGACCTATAAAATATAACTGTTATTTTACAGAATACGCAACGGTCGGATATATGGCGAAAAGAATTCAAATGAGAAAAAATCGTTTTGCTAAAATAGCAGAAAGTATGAAAGCAGCTCGAGAGACACCTGGTCCACCTGGACCACCTGGTGATCATGGTGATCTGATTCCGAAGCAGACCGTGAGTGAAATTATAACTCTAGTTTACTTAGTTTGCTCGGCTTTGAAGTTTCTGCCTCGCATCTTTAATACTTCAATAACAATTCATCTTCTATTCAAATTATTTATTACACAATTTATATATAATGCTCATTTCAAGCAACTTAATATTTGAGCATAAATGTATATTACATGGAAGATTAATTGATTTTGAGGTACAATTAACTTCAAGGAAGCATTTTTTTCTTGATCTGCAAAAACGCTCTGCTTTATGATGCTTGGCGTTACAGAGTAAATTCTTAAATCATCAAGTATTCTATCATTTTAACCTGGAAGTAACTATAAGTATTTTTCTTGCAGAAATCGATAATCGATAATAATTACTACACGAATCATCTTTATAATTCAAATTTCGCAATCCCTAATTTATTGAATAATAATAATTTTTTAATCGTATAAATAATTGAGAATGATACATATTTATAAATTTTTGTCAATACGAATTTCAGCATTATGCACAACCAAGTTTAAAATATGTTTTGAGTTTAAAAAAACTTTTATAATAATATCGCGCTATTAATTTCTATTACGTGTGGAATTGTTTAGTCATATTTTCGTGGGAATTATTATATTTTTACTTTGCGCTTTTCAATTCAAAAAAAGTGTCAAAGATACATGAATTGATATTCCACCTTCATTTTCACAACTTTCTTGTCATTCAGCAAAATCATCTGAATAGAAATATGCTTGGTAGATAGAAAACTCATAAAAAACGAAATAGTGAAATTGATAGAAGTAGTGCCACATATATTATAAAAAAATACAAGATCTAGCATTGCTGCATTGGCTGAAGTTTGGCACGTATTTCGACGCGCTTCAATTGCTCCGTTAGACACGCGCGTACTGCATTTCGCCCATGCTTGCTCTGAATCACTGCAAAGACAAACGTTCTGTCTCTCTTGCTCCAACCGCTACAATGGCACGTGTTATAATTTGCATGAAATTTCTGGAAACTTACATACAATTTTTTTTTTTAATAGAACTTAAAATTTCGTGCTTAAAATATCGAAAAGATGTGGATAAATTTCTTTGAATTTTTACCCTGAATAACACGGTTAAATAATTGTTCCAATTCTCTTAAAAATATGGTAGGATGAAAAAATTTCAAAATTTTTATATTTTCTGAAAACAAATGCTTCTAAACAGTCTTCATTCAATGGAAGAGCATATTGTGGTTTTTCTATTTAGTTATGAAATTATTTAAAAAATCATTAAATTTCGTAATTAAATTATAACTCCAAGAAGTGTTACTTCCATTAATTAAAAGTCAAATTAAAAAATGTCAATGTCACTCTCTTTCTCTCTCTATCTTTATTCAATATATGTTGTGCACATCTTGTCAATAAAAGTAAGGGTAAGCCGACGCATGTCGGTTAAACCCTACGCTAACTGCCGTGTCTCTTGTAAGTGGCCCCGTGTTGTCCAGGAGGTGCGTTTTACGGTCCGGGATCACAAGGCTCACAGCAAAGGTGGCACACTTGAAAACACGATTAATGGACGAGCCGACGAAGAAGCTCCTCCACCACCCCAACATCATATTCATCCTAGCAAAGACATCAGCAAGCTATATGGTGAGTTTGGCATATAAGTGAAACTGTTCATTTATTTTAAATATGGAATAATTTAAAAAAACAAAAATCATAATTGAGAGTAAAATATTATATTTTCATGGTTTCAATTGATAAAGCTGGAACATTGTTTATCAAAGTTTTGAGCGATCCATTTCATAACATTACGTTTAATGGTTCGCAATTTAAAGGTGATTATTTCAAACACTTGTATTTTTAGCTCAAGATGATGCCCATGCTGCTCTTCAATCATTGCCAAAGTTACCCAAGCACACAATATTAGGTAAAGTATTTATATCATATTTGTAGATATATTTTTATAGTTGAAAATTCATATTTTCTTATAACGAATGATCAAATTTACATCGTTCATTTTATCTCACTTCAATCGAGGAGCGCGACCGGCGCTCCCGGTGCCCAAAAACGTTATAGAACATTCCTCTCCTCCTCTCTTAAAATAATGATGACCTAAAAGTGAAGCCAATCTATTCAGCCTCTGATTGGTCGACTGACTTTTGACTCGAGTCGAAACGTAATAAAGTGACATCTACGGTCAAAATAGCAACTTTTTCGAAACTGACTGATAAATGTACGCGCGCGAAGCGCGCCTGAATGTTACTATTTGTTCAAAAACAGTACACAAGTAATCGTTGAAAGCCGTAAAAGTAACTCAGAGTCTGACATTTAAAATCGACTTGGATTAATATAATAGAATCTGATCGTTATCTTTACTGAATAATAATTTTCCTTGATTGAATTTCAAAAAAAGGTTCATATGTATGTTAGTTTTATATGAAAATATAGGTTATTTAAAAACGCCCAAAAATAAATATGATGTAATTGAAAAGTGTCTTCATTACAACTTGCTTATCCGGTAAAAAAACATATTATCACGAATATTTTTCTTAAGCGTCTCATTCGTATAGACCTGCAGTTAATTATATTCACATTACCTTGTTCATCATGCCACAGTTTGGGCATCTACATACACGGATATTGTATGATATGAGTTTGCGTAGCAGGGCTTCTGTGAATTATACATCCGTCATCGCTGTCTCGCCATCTCGAAGGGCTTTTAATTGAAATTCTCTACTTGTCTTGTTTTGGCAAGTTATCTCTGCGATTATCGCTCTTCTTTCCTTTGCACGAGGGAAGGTATTGAAGCTTCCTGTTTTCTTTTGTACTCTGCCAATTTCAAGGTTCAATCTCCTACTATTTTCAGCCCTTTCTTGCTGTTTTCTAAAATGAAATTTTCGAACATTCTCAACGCTATCACTTCTTTTCGGCATGCGTCGTAGGACCTACTAGCGGGCCAGAAGCAGTGAACTTTCTATTTTCCGCCAGTTTTCGTCCATTGTGAACTAAGCTGAATTTTATGTTTAGCCCTTCGGTCTGATCTACTTTTAAGAGATCCGATCTTACTAAATGGATTTCTACGATTCTTTCAATTGGTTATTCACCTCTTCAAAATTTTTATTGGTTTGACATTTTTCTGGTCAGATCAGCTTTGCTTGCTAAGGCCGAGTGCTCAAATGACTCAAGCATGTTGACATTCCCTGAAGTTTTCACAGGCAGTAGCTGTTACTACTAACTGCTTGACGTTTTTTACCAAGACTTTCATCATTCCCTCCACTTTTAGCATTGAAGACCAAAGACAAACCCCACCAAGTTTCCAGTCAAGTTTACTTTTCTGTTGTAAAATTTTTGTTTATGACCCTTGTACAAGTGCAACATTTTTCCAAATTATTAATAAATTTCTCTTTTCTTTCAAAATCAATGACCCACTGAAAGTACCGTGAAAATTATTGGTAGCTCCTGATCACACGTTCATTCATAATCTACCAATTGATTTTGAAGATGAAAATTTTGAATTATCAATAAAATTTATTTTATGGCTCAAATCGAAGTTCGTTAATAACATTTTTTTTACAGGAATAACGCCATCAGACATCGACAAGTATTCACGTATTGTATTTCCAGTCTGTTTCGTATGTTTTAATTTGATGTACTGGATAATTTATTTGCACATAAGTGACGTTGTTGCCGATGATCTTGTTCTCCTTGAAGAAGCCAAGTAAAGAAACAATGTCTATTAAATCTTCTTTGGATAAACATTCGCACTTGACTAAAATAAGAAAACTATTTTTGCGTGGAATAATTTGTGCAAGACTATAACTTCCTTAACAAAAAACAAAATCTCGATGCCTCAGAGGTATATAAAAGCATGATTTACATTTGGAAGAACAGCGTTCGATTAAGAGTACATAACCTTTCAAGAAAAATTCTCTACTCTAGTTCCGAACACGAAACAAAATTATAAAATAGTGTTAAAAATAAAAGTTTCCTGTGCACGTATCAAAGACTGAATATATGCTACAGGTGCATATATGCTGAAACAGTATGTATAAAGAGCATACAAATGCATGAAGACTCAAATGTTATTCTAAATCATTAAGGTCGCCAAGGAAAGGAGATCACAGAAATTGTAGTATACATTAGTGTCTACGACAAGCGTGATCATGAAATCAAGCAAATAATCGATAACCAAAATGCGTTTATTAGATAAAATATAAAAAAATTAATTAAATTATTCACAAGCCACACATTCAAACATAATCCTGATAAAAAACCCATACCCATGAAATGGTAGTTATATAAAAAATGTTCAAAAACTTAGCAAATACGATGTAAAACGTCAATTTCGCTGAATTAAAAATAATTTATTTTTAGGGAGATACAACAATGACGGAAAGTTACTACTTATAATTTTCAACTTAAACGAAATATGAAAAAAAATTCGCCTTTCGGTACGAAATAAAATAATTATATTAAAATTAAAAAAAAAACAGCAACAGGTTGTAACTATTAAATAACATCAAGTAGTAAAATTTTAAGTGCTTTCAAGCGTTTTTTTACTAACTTTTTAACAAACAAAGAGTGGCGAAAGCATTTAACGAAGCACAATACATTTTAAATATTGATAAAAAAATGATTGTAATACCTGAATTCTTTAAAAAAAAAAATAATAATAATAAAAACTCTTTTTTTTATCGCGTATCTAATATTAACAACATAAAAACTTATGAAAAACCAATAAATAGACATCATCTCAGGCCGTTTCCTAGGATACAATTTTTAAATTTTCAATTAGAACTTTTTTTTGACGAATTGCAATCATCGTTCTTTAAAAAAAAAGATTTTTTAAGTTGTTATGTATGATAAACTAAAATCGAATGCACATGTGAACCAAATGAACGCTTACCTATATTCGTCTATCAAAAAAATGTTTAACATTGGTTTAAAAATATAGGTTTGGAAATTTTGATTTAAGTTCAAATTTGAGCTGATTAGGATAACTTGTAAAATAATCATATAAATTAATTAGTTCCAAGCAAGATGTGAGATTTTTAGGTACCTGATTTTATTAGTCCTATAACGATAATTACATTAAAATATTAAGCAATTCTATATAAAATCATTCGTTCTGCAATCAATCAAAGTATAACATTTTTAGCACAAATCTAAAACGTTGAAGTACAATGATAGTTTTTGATTCTATCTACATAATTTCATGTTTTAAATTTAATTCAACAAAGTTACTTTGATTTCGTAAAAGATTAATGATCTAGTATAATTGTTGTAATGTACCTAAAATATATGAAAATATCGTGAACCAAAATACAAATGAAATAATCATACTAATAAAAAGATATATTATTATGAATTCGTAATATATATTGTTATTATTGTAAATATTTTATTATCGCAATGACATTTCCACATGGAGATATGTTCACACACTAATTACTGCAAATACCAAAGAGTTCGAATATATTATGCAGGTATAAAAGAATGATGTTTTTTTGATAAAACCAAATTAAGTTTTCAAGATTTAAACTTTTTAATTCCTATTCATTCATTAAAAAGTTTATGTTTTTACTTTATTTCAGATTTCATTCTTTATAAAGTCATTAGGAAAATCCAAAATAATATAAATTTTGTTCAGAAATTTTTACAATCAATTTCGTAAATTGCTTAATTACTCAAAGTCATCCGCAGCTACTCTTAAATCATAATCATAATAAATTTCTTCAAGAATGAGTTTTCCACAAAATTAATTATTATTCGAATGTCCCGATTTTGACCACGAAAAAAAAAACTAACGTTATGGAGCTTCAGATGGTTTGTCATGCTAAAACACATTTCTTCAAAAGCCTGTGTAATTATTTTCAAACTTAGGAAATATGATTATTATAAACTTAAAAAGAACATCATAACTTTGATTATGAGTATGTTTTTATTGACATATTTCATGTTTATGTGATACATTTTTTGCCATAAAATAAGTTTGAGAGTCAATAAATATATATTAATTTTAGATGACAAAAGAATAAAAAAAATTAATTTGTCTTACAATAAATTGCCACATATTGCACACATTTATAAATTCAATCAAGAGTTTAGTTAACAGAATATTAACTATCATCAATATCTAATCAATATGTAACAAATAATGTTGAATTTGATTTACAATATAAATATATGTTTTGTATTGTCAATTGACAAAAAAACCTAGGAATGAATATATATTATTATAAAATTGATAAAAACGTTAACAGCATTCAAATTATTGATACTATGTGAATTTTATAAATGAATGTGTACATTTTGTTATTAAATTCGTAAGGTACGTGAAACGTTATTCAAAATCTTTAGTCACAATAGAATTCATACATTATATGATTCAAAAATAAAAGATGCACTGTACAAGTTTGCTAAGCCATTGATAACTAAGCTTAGCACATAAATTAAATAAAAACTCAATGACACTTAGAAGATAGGATTTGAAAAATACATTATTTAAAAATAGAGAGTTATACAAAAAAAACTTATAAACAAAGAAAGAAAATTGTGGATGAAAGGTAGAAAAAATGAATCAATCATCTTGTACATACAAGTTTTATACAGAAATCATATATGTACTTAAATAAATAATATATGGTACATCAAATGGAATAAATGAGTATAATGAAAATAACCAGAAATTAATACAGTTAAAAAACTATGCGTATTGAAAGTCGATGCGTAAACTATTTTAAAATATTAAGGTCCGTAATAGTAGAAAAAGCGCTCCTCGGTTGCAAAATACTATGGATACTCCAAAAACTTATTTAAAATATACAATATTATTGTAAGAGTTCGATTAGCTGCCGAAATGAAATATTGTGATACAATACGTTTTTAAACAATCGGTGCAAAAAATTATAAATTATGGCAGGTTGATATAATAAAAATACTTTTTACAATGAAGTTATTCAATTAATTATTTTTAAAGTTTTATTAAGTTGTTACGAAAGTTGGTTATTGTGAATAAAAGGGATTGTTTGCTTTCATTGATTTATGAGAGACCTAATAAAAATAATTCAGAGTAAATTGGAATTTTCTCGTGGATTTTACAGCACATAATATTCACAATAAGTATGCTAAAATATAAACACACATCGATATGACTAAGGATATTTTATTTTACGTTATAAAAAATTTTTTACTAATACTAGGGATATAATTGAACAGTACGTAAAGGGAAAATTTAATAATAATCTATCGTGTATATTTCATACATAAACATAATTATCGCAGAAATTTAATTTTCTCGACACTTTACCACACTTTCATGGTACTTTTTGTAATGAATCTTTTCGATTGCGACACATAGGAAATTTTTACTCAGAAAAAGTGCACGAAATCTTACATTAATATTATTATTTGTAAGAAATCGATTTATATTTTTTAAAGGTTATCAAAAAGTTCAATTCATTATAGTAATTAAAAAATTTGACGCCAATTCTGCTTAGAATTAGAGGTATTTGTAAATTCTAATAGTCTTCTTAAAATAAATAACAACAAACTTGGATTATTGAAAAAAAGAAACTGAAAAGGACAGAAGTGATGCTTGCATTCCATAATCTTTAAAAGTTTCTGCATTGCTTACGTTGCGCACTTGCAGGCCTCAAGTGCTAAAAAAGTGTATATAAATTCGGTGACTATTTTTAGGAAAATCTTTTCGGTCTATTAAAATATTAATAATAGTGACAACATATTCTAGTCTCATAATAACGATTAATTTTTACTCGTGAAAATGCATTTTTTTAGAACATATTTAAAATGACATTTGAAGAAAAAATGTGTTCAATCAATCATCATTCAATTTAATTGATTAATTAATGACTATTATTAATTGATTATACGTCACCATAACAAGTATTGCACAAATCGACCCTACACAGGCAATCTCAATTCGCTTTCTTAATTTAGAAAGGTTTTCTCTCAGGCGTCAAATTTTATAGTATGATGACCGATAAAATATTGTTTTTAGTGGAAGAAAAAATTTCTAAAAAATATCTTTCTCACTTGCAATAGGTAATTTATGGCAGACCTTCTAATGCAACCATAAAACATCTAGAAAAATGAATCTGTAGAGATATTTTACTCCCATTAACAATATTTTTCTGAATGATGTATATTAATCTTCATAGAGCAAAGCTCATGATTATTACTAGCAAAATTTCAATCAGTTTTGTAAGATTGAGACTGATATAATGGATAGATCCGAATAAACAATTTGAAACAAAAAAATCAGACAACATGAACGATGCTCACATAAGTCCCTGTTAGAGGAATTGCAAACCGTTTAGAAAGCAGGAACCGAATTTTGCCGATACATGACTGCGTGTAAGAAAGTATTGAGTTAAAGTCAAATAACTTTCTGAGCTAAAAAGTAAAACAACCGATGTGCGTCTTTTTCCAATTATTTACACGTAATATTTAATGACGATTTAGTGCACAAGATACGTGATTGTTCCACAAATTAATACAATAAAAACTTAGATTTGATATATGCAAGTTCATTTTGGACTACAACTTTAAATATAACTTTATAAACTTCGGGTATGCAATGACTTGAACAATTATAAATACTTCTTTGCAGTGGAAATTCATAACACATTAATGAGATTAATAAGATGGTCATTCATTAAACATTTAACTTCAAATGAAATTGAGGTAATCATACCATCATTAATCACCTAAAAAGTATTAATTTGTAGCAAATGTTTTTAAATCAGATGACTCACATAAACTGTATTATTAGTATTAAATCGATGAAAAATCGTATAACAAATCCACCGATCAATTCCACATATATATAGGCAAAAATAATTTTTATAGTAAAACTTGTACTTCAAACGAATAAAAATAATTGAAATGGGTTTAATATGACAAGTTATCATTTCATATTTTGTGCTGCTGCAAACTATCATTATTTTTTGCACTTACTAATCATTCACAATACTGTTTATAAGAAAAATGAAAACAATGATAAAAAAAGAAAGGACTAACTGCCAATTATATAAATTATTATTAACCTGAATATTTTATCTGCTCTAATATTAAGGAGCAAACAATGAAAGATGACCTTCAATTGATTGATCACTATTATTGTTATTGTATAGCTGTTATGATAAATATTGATTTTATAAAAAAAATTATAGTTACACGTTGAATTACTTGTTTCAGCATTAAACTCATTATCGATAAAATCGAATTCACTATTTTATTATTCATCACTAGTTTCGTTGATCAATGATGACTTTCATAGAAAGAATCTTTTTATTTATACATTATTGCAAAGGTTAATTTTTATGACAGTATTTAAAATTTTGTCATAGAAATTTTTCTTTATGCATATATTTACGTAGTGCATCTACATAAAAGTGAAAAAACTATTTGCACTTTCTTTAATCAAAAAAATGAACACCTTAAATATTATCCAGTTAAAACTTAAATTTTGCTTCATAAATAACTTTTTCCCACAATTAATTGTACTATCTACAGTAATAATTTGTTATCTTTAAATTGTCAGGCAGCAGGAATGAAAAAAGAATAAAAGTAGAAAAATAGTTATCAAGTTAAATCATTTTTTATGGGGTTCGCTAATTTAATTGATTACAAAGATATTCCTTTAAATTTGTATAAATTTTAGTAGAAAAGCTGTTAAAAATCTCTAAGTATGAGCCAATACAACGAGTTTGAAAAACAAAATTATTAATTCTGTTATAAAAACTGAAGAGTTATACTTTCAAAAGTAACCTTCCAAAATTTGTTTCAGCATTAATCAATAATGCTAGATTTAAAATAGTTTATACGCTGTTAAAAGCAAAAATTCTCATCAATAAAATAATCACATTGAGCGATTATAAAATCGACAAATGAAGTTAAACAATTTTGCATAATTACTCGCACGAAAATTTATATCTTAAATGTAAATAATACCTAACAACAAAATTTTATTAATAAATCATTTAAGCACTTGAAAATATCATTTCACCATAGCCCATAATACAATCAAGCTCATTACGCGTAAATATTAAATATATGTTTATGACGGGTAACTTAAATTAGTAAAACATTAAATGAGAACAAATTAAAATATGTTCAATAATATCAGTATTACCAGCGAAACACGTTAGATTAATTTAAGTAATTTAGGAAAAAGCTTGAAATCATTGAGGGGAGTTTTCACTTTCAGATAGAAGTATTTCTAACATTTTTACACGTAATGAAAAAAGTTTTAGTTTTTAAAAGGTTTTAACACCTTTTTAAACGGTTTTAATAGGGCATGAAAAAATTGTTCTTGAACAGATAATTAACTTTAAAATTTATTGTATGAAAAAGTTATAATTCAAAATGTATATTTTCCAATTTCATAAAAGATTTAAAACTTCCATTTCTAATCTTGACCGAAAAATCAAAAAACTATTAAATATTTTTGTTTTTAACTTCGAGAAACATTTAAAAATATGTCACTATTGCTTCTCTACAGAAGAACCTCTGTGACAGGCTCAAAATCGAAATTTTGAATCAGGCATCGTGGGATAATTTCGTTTACATATTTATAAACTAGATTGATTTCCTACCAAATGTGAATCAGAATGAAATGTAATCTTAGTACCCTACCTTTTTCAATTTTAATTAAAGATTCATAATTAATTGATCAATTATAAAGGTTTACTTTGTTTGTATTAGTGGTAATACACAATAATAGCTTTTTTTATAAGGAAACTCTTTGCCAATGAATTGGGAACGGTTTCTTAACTTTTTTCGTTGCATTAAAAAATGCTGAAATATAATTGTTTTCTGTCTGAATGTGAGAACTTCCCGTGGAAAAGATATGGTTTTATACAAATCGGAAATAAATAAAAAATACCATTCTTTTAAATATAAAATATAAGTACAATTGCGATGCGTGCAATTTTTACTCTGATAATTCGTCAAAGCAATGTCATGGTTATTGCCAAAGTGCCGAAAGGAAGTCATTTGAAACTCATTTTTTTACTCTATTTATAGACAATTTTTTTAATCATTTTTACAATCATTGAAACAAACAGATTCGTTTTTCTCAGGGCTTCCATTTACTATAAAGTTAATTTAATATGATATGTCATCGTCTACTGATGAGGCGATTGATAACCGATTTCCTTTCTTCATTTTGCAATCCTGTCAAGATTTGACAATTTTATTCTCAGAAAACAACTGAATATATAATTCAGAAATTTAATTTTACATAAACACTGAGTAATTCGTTTTCGAATTAATATCGAATGATGATTATAATTTTTATGTAATAACTGTTCATTGAATAACATCTTTTAATTGATAATTGATTAATTGAATATATGTAAAAAGTTCCAACAAAGGAATAATTCATTAAATGTTCAGACTGTTACCCCTTGTGATCTTGTTTAATTGTTCAGAGTTAATTTAAAAGTTAGAATTATTAAATTGATAGTGATGGATTTCACTGTACGTGAAAAAAAAATGAGCTGCGATTTTTTCTATTATGTCTATGAATAATTATTGATAAACAATCAAATTAACGTTTCTGTAAAAATACATTACTTATATTTGTAATTTACTTTTAAATAATGCTGATACTTATTTATAATATGAGTTAGCAAATATTTTGAAAGTTCCTTGTTCTTATTTACAAGCAAGAAATAAGCGAATTTTGCTATAAGAAAAAGATTTTATTTATAATTAAGAAAAATGAAATGTATTGAAATTAACTAAAAATTCTTCAAAAATGAGTCATCATGATTTTTTAATAATTTTTGGTTAATTTTAAATCACCTATGTATTTTTTAACAAGAAAAATGTGTAATATCACGATAAAACTGATTTCATGTAGACTATAACTCAACTACTCTTAAGATAATCTGCACAGTTTTGAAAAAAAAGCACTCAACCATAACGATGCCATGAAAATACATGTTTTACTATGTGTTGGCACGATCGAGAAATGTACACTGCTCATAACATAATAAACGAAAATTTGTTAAAAAATATTAAATTGTTCCGTTTATTTATAATGCTTCCTACACTAGGAAGCTCTATGATGCTTTCGAAATTTTTGTATCAGGGGTCGTAGGAAGATGGGTTTACATATTTGTAAACTCGATTAAAAATTCCCAATTAATGTTTATATGTGTGTGGCTAAAACTAACGTCCCTATCATGGCACATCGTCCGTCAGCAACCTACTTGAGTAGACCATCTGCGTGGGACACTTTGATCGCCAAGGAGCCAGGCGAATTTGATCATAGGTATAGGAGACAGTTATCCTCATTATTTGATTATCTTTTTTCTCTCTCAGGAAGCATGATGGAAGGAAGTTGTTTTTCATGTCATAAACCGACCAAGCTACTTCAAGACACGAAGTAACTTTAGTTTTTGTTGTGTCTTTAATAAGTTTGTTGTATATTTTTCGAACAAGGATATATGACTTTTTTCTATTTGTTTTTATTTTCATTAATTATAATTATTGAAAAGAAAAAATTAATGAAAACTATTTTTGGAGAAAACTTTTTGTTAATGATTAATTAGCAGCGGGTTTTTACTTATCAATTAAAAATTGCTTTATTTTTCGCTGAGGACCCCAACCCGTGCCATGCCGTAAAGTTTTACTAATGGCACTTGTATCATAAAGTATTATTATCACTACTACTAAACGATTCTCAAAACCATCTATTTTTCGATTAACCCTATTATCCGCACGAACTTTTGATAATGATAGGATGAATAGTTAAAAAAACAGAAACTTTCTGAATTTTGAATTTTAGTTTAATAAAATTTAAGTTCAAATATATATGATCATATACTTTATTTAAATTATTCACAATAGTAGTTGACAATAGTTATGTCATTTTTTTATATATCACTTAACAGTATAGATTCATACGTATCAGTTATTTAAAAATGTTGAGCATTATAAATATTAAGTATATATGCATCAAATTGAAAATTGAAATGATGAGCTTTGTGGATCCAATATTCGTTGTATAAGAAATAAAAAACGACGTTGGCAGCTCTTTAGAATGATTATGTAATATACAAAAATAACACACTTTTATGTTTTAACATAAGTATAGTGCATCGGTTTGTCATGAAGATATAAAGTTTTATAAAAATAAACTACTCGCGTATAACGAAATGGCACATACCAATTGATCCTGTAATGATTTATAAGTATTACGAATAAAATGCACTATTTATCGGAAAATAAAAACTTCACATAATTTGTACTAGTATTTATAAATTAAAACTTATATCTATTGGAATTAAAAAATTAAACTAACACATAAATTGACTCAACAATTCATCGATTTTTATATTTTCAATCATTTCATCTTGCATAAGTGATTCTGCCAATTCGATATCTTCTAGATCAACGTCGACTTGTTCTATGTAACTCAAATCGTTAAATATGAGTGTCAATTCATCTGCATTTGTTGATGTATCGTTTCCTAAGTTAGAAATGGTCTTCAATCCATGTCTTTTCAAAAATCCCATTAACCAGTCACGTCCTGCCATATAATCTTTTTTCCAGTTGGTCGGTAAATTTAGTCCAAGAGCAGTGGCATATTCATAAGCTAATCTACGAATTTTCACAGATGATAATCGGGATTGTACTCTCAATGACTTTTTGACGTGCTGAGCTAAATTGGACTCTTGTACCATTGAAAACACCTGAAAAATATATTGAAATTTGTTTACTCATTGAATATTTTTTTATTATACAGGTAACACAATTTTACATTTGATACAAACGTCATAAAGTAGTGGACTTCATGAAAGTAATCGGAAGAAAAATAAAAAATGTTCAAAGCCCTTTCAAGTTCTTTTTAATTCATTGTTTTATTACGAAAAAGTTTTCTAGAGGACTGTGCTGTTTGCTATGTTTCCGCTAATACTATGAAACGTATATAAATAAAGTACATACCGCTCTCGGTCTGCAATATCCAATAGTGATTTCATTTTCTGGAATTTCTTTTTGAGATTTAATATTCATTTGAGCACAATATCTACTCAAACTACTCAAGGGAATACCAAATTCCGCAGCAGCATGGCGCATAGTGCACCCTTCGAATTTGACTTGCTTCATGGCAAGCACTATAATATTCCGAGGCGTGGAGACCCGATTTGTTTTTCTTTTATACGATCTAACCATTTTATTATGACACTTGCGACCACAAAAAAAATTGTAGTCGTTGTTTTCCGAAAACTTTTTTTAAAACTTTTTTTTTCAATTTATACATCAAATACGGGGATTCGAACGTTTCTTCCTCCCGTGAGTGTCCACGCTACTGCTCACAACTGAAACTCTTTTACTCATTATCACTAGAGCTCGAGCTTGTACTAAACATTTTTTGTATAAGAAGTACCTGCTCGGAGCTTATGCCGTGTACTAACGAAACATGTCATCCCTACCATGTATACGACAGTGCTGAGGTAACAACATCACCTACATCCTAGAAAATCAACAAGTCTATCTCTTTATTGTAAAAACGTGCCTCGCCATTAGCACAATGGTGTGTATATCTATTTATACCGGTATTACGAACGAAACGTTAATGAAAAAATGAAATACCGCCGCTGCAATAATCAGTACGTATCTTGCATCTGAATGGCATGACAAAACACTCACACGGTTGAATATTATTATGTACGCGACTTTTCCCACGAGCTATTTGCGTTCCACTTGTATGTTGCATATACAGCTCACGCTTGCTTTCTAATTCTGCCTTCATTATTACGCAGAAATAAGTCACAAAGTAATAAATGAATAGGTTTTTTTGCCTTCTTGTCCAGAGTCAACAGGTGGCAGAAGGATTCATGAAATTTGTAATTTATTCATCGTTTCAAACTTGTCAATGCGCAAATGTCATAACGATAAATAAGCTGCTGATTTTGTTGACAGTTTCTAAGTTGAAAACACAAAAGTATTTGTCTTTTTTGTTATCGGTCATTCTCAATTTCGGAAAAAGGTTTAACAAATGTAAATGACATTACAAAAAAGATTATTTTCGTCCATACTTAATAATTTTGTACTATTACATGAACGTTTAAAAAAAAGTAGTAAACTATGAATCAACTAATAGGTTCAAGAATACGCGCTTGTTGGGTGTGTCAACAAGTGACAGAACATTGAACGATTTCAATTACATGTACTTTAAATCTCAATTTAATCACAAATAATTTTAAACTAGAAATTTTATTTGTTTATTGATTTTGTGTTACATTTGAAATATAATTAACTTTTCCGTGAAATTGAAACTTTTTAAAATATTATATACATCGCGTATTTATTTGTGTCTGGCTCTTTATTGTATAATTCTTAGCGTGTACAATTTATTTCGTACTTTCAGAAAATGTATTTTTTCGTTCGAATTTATTTACTAGTAATTTTTGTTGAGAACCACGATGACAGAATAAAAATATTAATATCAAAAACATAGGATAAATTGAAGAAAAATCTGTAACGATAAAGTTTTAAGCTCAATTGGTAACTATTAGGCTTTGATATCTTCTATTGGTAATGATTTTGTTTGATAAGCTAAAAATTAGAGATTTTTAACGTGTACATTTTTCGTATTAGCCTCATTTTACTCATTCTAAATTTCATGATTTTAATAAACTTACCGTTTGGTTAATAGACACAAAGACACAATTTATATAATCTTTTCTTTTTGTGTTTAAATGTAACATATAATTAAGAAAGTGCTCATTTCTCACGATAGATGTCTCTTGCAGAGCAACAAAGCAGTAGCGGTACTACCAAGGCTATGTGCAAAAATCCATAAATTTTAGTTGTACATTTGCTCATTTATTTTAAAATGTTATATTACCTATGAAAATTTATATATTATCGATAAATGTTTTTTTCATTACACAAAATTTTGTTGCATTGAGATTTTCTGCAGATGTCTTTGGCTGTAAGCCTAAAAATGTTTGTACTAAAAAGTTTTTCAATTTCTATTGAAAATGCTTTAAAATCGTATATACTGAAACTAGGTCGAAACATGCTCGAAAATGAAGATATCTCTAAAACTGAATATTGATCTATGATTAAGTACTTTCTATAATTTCCAAAATTGTAGGCTACGTATCAGCAAGGTAATATTAGATCTAAATTGTAAAAGTTTTTCGTTCTCTAAAAAAATGACCTATATGTGAAATTTCAAACATATCTGACCAGAATGTTGCAAGTGAAATATAAAAGGTATGAAATATTTTCTTCATTGGGCGTGAGTCTATTGTATCAACTATGAACCGCTACAGTACTAAAGCGGAATTGTGTCTATGTTTTCTGGATACAATTCATATTTATCGTGCCGTTATAACGGGGTCAACTCTCAAAAATCATTCGAAACGAGAGCTCACTAGCTGGAAATTTAAAAGAGAGCAGTTCGGAGCTGAAAAAATAACTAAATATTAAGTAGGTACTAAAATATACTAATATTGATAATTATGTACTCGCGTTCGTTACATTTAGTTCAAAATAACGCAGAAAATTTTTTTGAAAAATGTATTTTCTCCTTTCTGAGATGACCTCCACCATAATGGTTGAAAAATTTATTTTATATTAACATAAAAAAATTTATAAAATTGTAGCTCGTAAAAATCAATTGCGTTTGAAAAAAATTAAGAGTAAACATTCAAATTAAAAAAGTTCATGCATGTTGACATTATTACTGTTACATCCATTTGAATATTTATTGCTTCAATTCTATGGATTACTCTTAGCCAAAATTATTTATAATCAATAAATTATTATCTATATCATTGCAAAGTTGAGCTTTCAACGGGTTTTTATATTAAAAAAATAAAATCGATATTAATTTTTGATAATTTTGACAGGGTACGAATTGATGAAATGATAAAAAATATCTTTTTACACAAGTTTGCCAATTTAGAGCTCAAGAAGAGTGAAAGTTGCACAGTTACGACTATGAAATCACTTTCCACATAAGTTGCATACAGTTTCTTTTTACAATAGTCTGTAGAAAGTAAAATGTAAATTTCTCATGCATGGGAAAATTCTACATAGAGCAGTAGTATAATGTGAAATAAGTTATTGAGTAAAAATGTATCATATACTTTTAGTATATGTACAGTTATGATTTTTGCTTCCTCTCTTCGTGCTGTATTTTGCTTCAATTGAAGCAATTCTTCATAAAAGACCGAAAAATGATTTTTCACGAAAATAACGGGAATGATTCCAAAAATATATACTTTATAGGTATAAAGATAAAAACTACATGAAAAAGTATGTTCCTACGGCGTAAGTCACATGATTCAGCGTAATTAATAAAAATATTTTTTATAGCTCAATCGAAATATCTATTTGCACAGAACAGACCATCAAACAGACGCTTTACCATTAAATAAAAAGCGTATAGATACGAGAGGTAATTTATTCGATTATTATAATATCAGTTTCAATTATTAAACACGAATCAGACTAATAATATCTCAAATTTGAGAAGTTATTTCGCGGAAGTAGATCAAATATCAACGACGATATAGTTACGTGATAATATAACGCCGAAGAAAACTAGGACAAACGTGTAAGCGTAGTTTTTCGTTAATTTTTTTCGATTATTTTTACGTATCTCAACGATGCCTTTTGAAAGATGTATCGTAGCGAAAACATGAAAAAGGTATGAAGTACAGTCGGTGCACTGCAGTTGCGTGTACAATTTTTTTATTTTCATAAAATTTATTTGAAACATTTTCAAACGGATCTTTGTAATCGTGCTATGTAGCGTTTAGTTTTGTACCCTCCCCGCCTGTTCTCTCTCTCTTTCTGCCACTTTTTCACGCACACAGTTGCATGATCGCAGAGGCATGTACACATTCGTATTCGCGTACTCATGGTTGGTACACGCACACATCGAGGCAGGGTACGTAGATGTGCACGAGTGTGCGTGCGTATTCTCATCTATACACGTAAATAAATACCTACATACCCTGCGCAGAAAATAAAGTGGGACAAACTCGTAACGACGTCGACGACGACGACGACGTAGCGTCGGGCGTCGAACGGCAACGGCAACGACGACGACGACGACGACGACGAGGCTCGCGCGAGCAGTTCGGAGCAGCAGCGGCAGTGCTGTACACAAAGCTGGGGGAAGCGCAGGCGCTGTCGCGAGCTAACGCGCAGCGCAGCAGCAGCAGCAGCAGCAGAGCAGAGCAAAGCAGCAGCAGCTCTGCAGAGTAGAGTCTCTCAATGTGAGTCAAGGACGACACGTGTGCGCGCGCGCCTCGACCTACATAAACTATTACCGACTGCCTGGCTTGTGTGTACTGTACGTGTACACCGCGCCGCCACCGCCTCATGCTGCTGCTGCTGCTGCGCTGCGCTATGCCGAGCTGCGAGCGAGGCGAGCTCTCTGGGCTGGTGCTTCCTGCTACCGACCGTCCGACCGACCGACCGACGGACGGACGGACCGATATATATCTACACCTAGCTCGGCAGCAGCATGAGCTCATTGCTGGAAAACAAACGAAAGACTCGGAGCTAGAGGCCTCACTCCAACATTATCTGTCACATAACTCTATTCTCTCTCGACAGCGCACACACAACACACGTTTATTGGTATACACGCAGAGAGAACCACTGTGTGTAATACCCATTCTCGGCGCAGCCACCATTTTATATATAGCTATATATGCGATTTTACGATTCTAAGCAACATTGCTGTGCTCGACGCTTCGAATGATTGTCGTGTGCGGCTGAAGGTCTCGTAATTCATAAAAATCCCAGCTCCGCTCGTTGCAGTTTTTTATTCAGCTTTTTTTCCTCCACATTTCTATTGCAATTGAAGAGCTCGCGACCTTTAATGTGTGCACGAGCTGCATTGATAGTGATTCCATGCGATGAGAGACCATGTTTTCAGTCGGCTATGCAATTGTCTACTACGTTGAGATACGCAGAAAAATAATTACTTAACGTTGAATTTACACGTTGATTTAAAGTTTTGCTGCATTCGAAAGAGACAAATTCAAAGGGAGTTCCAAGTAGTGAAATTAATTCACGATTTGATGTTAAATAGAGCGTGAAATTCGGAGCTAGTGAGCAGCAAAATTTGCGTTTTTCATCCGAGGCAAGTGTATTTATTTTTCACGGAGCAAGGCCGTTGCGAAATATCATGGAAAAATGACAAAACTCTCTCGCGCGACGAATAGAAGATGAAGAAAAAAAAAAGGAATCAGAGTCTCGATTTCGTAAAGCAAAATTGTCTACGTAGCGTCGACTCTCCATGCGTATACGCGCGCGCCCGATGAAAGTGAGAAAACGTTACCTTCTTTAGCGAAATAAATAGTTCAAGCTGGTGAAAGTTAAGAACCGGCCTTTCATATACACATACATCCAATCGTATTTAAATTTTATACTGTTAATTCTCTCATTTCTTTGACGCGTCAACCAAGTAACAGTATTTTTTTTTTAATAGAAATTTATTCTTCGTTGCGAAAGAAGAGAGATTTTTTTTCTATCGCATCTTAGAAGGCTCTGTTGTTCAACGAAGAAGAAGAAGAGGCAAAAAAGAAAAAAAATCGCAAGTGAGGCCATTTTTTTGTCGTATAGTATCAGCGATTAGAATTCTGAAAATCTATACTGATATCTTTTACATTGTACATGCGCAATGAGGCACAGTTCGTCGGCAGTTGTAGAGAAGTGTCCTAGTAACGCGGGTAAGCGAAAAATCAATAAAAGAGAAGTAGGTCGCAATGTTGCAGATTTGGCGATTCCTACGCTTCGTTTCGTGAAATTTTACGCGCGACGCGCATCGCCGCGGAGTGAAAAATTTTTTTTTCATGCGCCTGCAGGCGAAAATTTCAAAGAGGCGCAAGAAAATGAAATTATTTTAGATATCTAATGAATTAGCCCGAGACCCGTGCGCGTGCGTCGTTAAACTAACATTCAAGGGACCCAGACGCTGCTCGTTGGCACGAGAGATGGGAGAATCACTAGATAAGATACCTTTGTGCAAAGATATAAAAAAAAGTATATCGCGACGCTCGTCGGGCTGCAGCACACTGCCTATGAATGTCGTGAATTTGTATTAACACGAGGCGTTATCATTTCTCCTTTGCTGGTGATACGCGACTTTTTTTTGACAAAATGAAAAAACCATCAAGGTGTATCTCCCAATTCATAATAAAATTTTTCCAATTGTGTGTATAGTACGCGCCACGTTGTCGATGTGTGTATAATAATATACATATCGACGTTTGTACGTTTATGTGTGTGTGTGTGTGTGTGTGTGTTTTATCCACACTCCCATTCTGTCCAATACGAGTGGTATATCCACGTTATATGTGCCGTAGGTGGGTATGGGTCTGTGCCTTGTGTGTAATAAGTAGCGCGTTTTAACACAAAGCACAGCCAGTAGGTGTTCAACCACCGGATCGTCTACATCGTGCTCCGAAGTCTCTCTCGCAGTTGTCGCACACACGGACATATATAGTTACTCACACGCTAGCACGCCCTGATATCGGCGCAGCGCAATATATATATCGTGCAGCATACACACACACACAGTCGTCGTTGTCGTCGTCGTCGTCATTCGTTGCCATCCAGCGCGCAGAGTCGTATAGTTGTGCCCCACATAGTGCCGCGCTGGAGAGTACAGTAATATCCCCTTCTCCGCCGCCACCGAGCTGCTGCTTTTCTGTGGCTCTCTGCGCCGCGCAGTGTGCACTGTGCAGTACTGTACCGTGTGGCGTTGCCTCTCCTTGGTGCGCGACATCGCCTGCGCAACAAAAAGCAGAGGGAGTAGGTAACTGCTGCCGCTCGGTCAAGAGGCTAAGCAGTAAGCTTTAACGTCCTCGTTTTTCTCGAACCATCGTCGGAGTTGGTCGCGCGCAGGTCGTGCTTCACGGATCATCGTGTTCGTGCTCAGCTGCTGCTGCTCTGCTCTGCTCTGCTGCTTACACTTCTACTGCTGCTGCTGTTCCTGTTACTGCTGCTGCTAACTACTGCTGCTGCTGCTACTTCTACTTCTTCTTTTTCGCCACGGAACGATTCAAGATAGTCGCGAGTGTGGTGACAACTCTGCAGAACTCGGATCTTGATCGTCAGGTTCGAATGGAAAATACTTTCATCTGTTACTTTGTAAAATTCTATTGATTTTTTTTTCGTATGTAGTCTTTGTTGTCCAGTGACGTACGGTTAAAAAAGACTATCTCTGCGGCCATATTGAATCGGTCTCGCGCTCGCAACTAGGCCAGCCTTTCTTTCGCCGTACGCTCGTTTTCCGCGATCAATAATACGTTATTTCGATATCTTATCAGCTGGAAATATTCAGCTTTAAACGACGCGCGTCGTGCACCCTTTACTTTTCCATTGAATTATTTTAGCTGCTCCGAATTCACTATGTGTACACCGAGTCGCGCGGGGCTATATTGATTAAACATTTCGCCACTTCCACATTAATTTCTCGGCTCGTACGTGAAACGCAAAAAAAATGTTTGCCAAACCGAGTGGCAAGCTCTAGGCACCGGAAGTGTGTCTCCTTCTCTTTTCGGGCCGCTTTCCAGATGGAAAGAGAAAGGCAATACTCTATCTACAACTCCACCGACTGAGCTGATCAGAACTCGCGCTTAGGACCGTTCTCAAGATGGCCGAGGCGCGCGCAACCATTGCTGCTGCTGCTGTTGCTGCTGCTGCTGCTGCTGCTGCTAATGCTCTAGTGTGGGTACCCGCTAAATGTGACGCAACCATCACGTGACCCGATCGTGCTGGTACTCTCTCGTTTTGTGTTGCCCTGTTGGCGATTCATTCGCATTTCGTGTGCGTGATCGTAGATCTCGTATAAAGGCGAGCTAGCAGCAGCGCACGTCGTCGTCGCCCGTCGTCGTCGCCCGTCGTCGTTGTCATCATCGTCATCATCGTCATCGTCGTTGTACTCTCTGTGTGTTCAATTTTTCATTTTCACAATGCGAAAATGTTATAGCTGTTCTATCGTTTGGCCAGTGGGGGTGAGAAACTGACTTAGACTCGTAAATTTCATTGAAGGCCAGTCAGTCTTTTTCTCTCTCCTATTGGCTCTACGAGAATTATTCAACGATATCATCACGAACAAACACGAATGAAGCTCATTTTTATATTTATATATATTGATGTGCCTATGCTAAGCGTCGTCGTGTCCACACACTTTACTCCAAAACCAGACTTAGCAGTGAAAATTTGTGTTCCCTTTGACCGTTTTCTTATGAGAAATTTTTTTCATGCAATTTTTCTCATTCGAAATTTCAAATGACAGGCTTTGGGTTCATGGTCGTCACTGCGGCGAGTTTGACTGGTTGTTCGACTATATATATGATATATACACACGACTAACTTTCTGTATTTACAGCATTTTCCATGTAAAATTTTATGGTGTCTTTTCTTATGAATTTCCATTTTATAATGTAATACCCATGTTAAAATATGACTTTTTTATTGTTATGCTCTATGTTTGAATATTTAAATGTGCCATCATATGAAATTATTTATGTGAATTCTGTCTTTCTATATTTTTAAATGCTTGGTTCATGCTTTTTTGAATTCTTTAAATTTTAACATAAACATTATGTATTCATCGTCAATAAAATTGTGCAGCATACATCAAATGTCTCCATTCACTCGTTTTCTTTTTTTCCGACGAGAAAAAAAAGCTCTTTTTACCTCCTTTCTCTTTTGCATGAAAGTATATTAATCATCAAACACATACGCAGCATACGAATTTTGCGCATATTAGCACGGAGCGCAAAGAGTACCATGTGTAAGAAAAGAAGCTACGAGAAGTTTTAGGTTAATCCTAGTAGGCTCTCTACGATATGTAGAAGTAGAATGTTCCTTTCATTTGGCCTCGCATGCGCGCAACGAGTATACGTTGTTATATACGTGCATATACGAGAGCGAATGGAATATATGCTCGCCAATGAGACACATGAACACGTATCAATTTGTACAGTATATACGTGTGTGTGTGTGTGCGTGAAACTCGTATTACAACTGCACAGCGCGAGCCGTGGCAGCATTAGATTTATCATCTAACGTTCGCAGATGGATAGATAAATAGCTAGGCGCAGCGATACCAAAGATGAGCTTGACTGATAGATAAATAAATAGATGAGCTCGCGAGAGGAGAGGTGTATTATTAATGTTTGCGGCCGCGGAGATGAAGACGATGACGACATGAGTTTGCGCTTTCTAAATTCATATATGACTTTCGTAAGAATTTAAGTAAATGCGCGCGTGCGAGTTTGTTATATGCATACGCCGCGCAAATTCCTACATGAATGTGCAATATTTTTAGTCCAGATCAGTTTTGAATCATAGTTGCAAATAGAGAAAAAACGCATTAATTGACGCGTCCTTCGACAGCATCCTCGATTCGATAAATACTTTCGGTGGCAATCTCAAAAACACGGGGTTCAATTAAGTTTCGCGAGCTGCTTGAATTTTCCGTTTGGCTAAAGCTTCTGAAAATATTGAATAGACGTTTTTAAAAACTGAAAATTCATCTCTCCGCGAAACCGTTTTCTACGCGAAATTACTAGTACTCGCGCGTTCGCTGACTTATGTTGCGCTCAAAACTCATACAAATGTCATAGTGTTTCTTGTGATGCGCGGACAGGGCCGGTCTGATTACTTTATTGTTCGCTAGCGAAATGAGGCTCACTTGAACATGTTGAGCATACATATAAATAAATTGGCCACATAATGTGACAACGCTGTAGCATTGAAAAATTGCAATACTTAAAGGCTAGCCGAATGTTCAGGCATGATCGAGATTTTAGTTTTTCAAAATTTTATAAAATTAAAAAATTTATCCGATATGATCTGCTTCAAATTTATAAATAATTTATCATCCGTGAAAAAACCAACTTTTCGTTCTGTATTCACGCACATTTTGTGGGTTTAGTTTTTCGTTTTCCAATATTTTTGTTCATGACGTGAGATTTGAACTAGCCAATTGAGCTACAAATAGTACTTTAAATAAACCCGTAGGTCAATGAAAATATTCTTGGATTTAAATAGTTCACTTAGCAAAGATGTTATTTGAACAGAACGAGAAATAGCATCGTTTTTCATTAGAAAATTTCAACACTTTCTCAACATTAGGGCGTTGTACTACGTGATATGTAAAAACGTCATCGGCCCCTAAATCTTATTGATCAAGTTATTACATCAAAACTAAAATTTATATTACATAATTCGTATTAAAAATTAAATGGGGTCATATTCGAGTGAATGTAAAGTTTACAAGCAGACAACTAAAAAATGTATAACATCCTTGATAAATTACTAGATAATGAATTTAAAAAAATTATAAGCATTTATACATCGATTTATTTACATCGATTATCATACAAATTTACTTGTAAGATCCTAAAGGAAAAAAAAATCTTAACGACTGTACCAAATGAATTTATCAATTTAATATAAATATACATGCTTATAGTTTTTACTGTAACTCAATTAACAAAAGCTAGAACAATACAGATTTTTTAATGAAATTGCAATGAACTTGAATGACGACGCGCTCTATTGTAAACTTATTTCATTGATCATTGCGTTATTTCATGTGGTTGTTTTTATTTTTTTTATATTTGGATTTCCCTTCAAACAATGAAAAGTATTGAATATTGAAATAAAATCTAGAATTACTCTGGGCATTCAGTTTATTCTGTTGTTACCTACAATGCATTTTCATGTAAATGAAACACCTCATTTTTCACGTCACCTTGAGTGTCATCCTTCAAGCTATAATTATTTTCAATCTTGAGACTAAAGTATCAGTTTGTTTACAACCGAAGGATTTATAAAACGTGTCTTATAAATGATGAATCTATTTCCACAAACATTTGATTTTATTCTATAAGCTGATATAGCTCATTTTACGGTCACACCTTATTTGAAAAATAATCTGTAGTATTTTTCACAAAATTACTGCATCAAAACACTTTACCTTTCACTGACAGAAATCTTTGTATTCTAAGAACAGGCTTGAGCTCCTATGTACTCCATCTAGCCTCTAATATTAATTTTTTAATACCACACAAGCATTTTACGGAACAATAAAAAATTGGAATAATTTCTATGATTGTTTCACATACGCGTTTCACTACAAAAAAAATATAATAACATTCGCGTTCATTTATCTAGATTTTTTCACTTCAATTCTGAAAAACTCTCACGGAAACGTGCAAACAATAAACCAGGGATAACTTTGAAAAAGTTGTTTTCTGATTACATGAGATACTAAAGTAGTCATGGTACAATGAAAATTTTCAAACCTGCTGTCTGAGATTTCTACTGAATATTTTACAATTAAGATACTTAGATGCTTCCATTTTATTGTTCTCTGCAGCGTAACTTTTTAGAATAACGTTCAGTGGAAATCTCACAAAAAGTGTTTGGAAATTTTCATTTTACCATAATCCGGTATCTCCTCAAGTCATTAAACAATTTTTTTCAATCGTGTTCCAAAATTTTCCTGAAAAATGTTTCGTGCTTGTTAATTAAGCTCTTATCTTGGTATCCGTTATTTTAGATATTCTCGTAATTTATTTGATAAATTGAGAAGTTTCAGAAAATAGGCTTGCATATTTTAAATTTTATCTTGGCTTGGGCATATACGTAATTTACTTAAAGTTAAATTTACTATTTACTCTGAGGCTTATAATGCAGAAAATTTGTGAAATATTGTCATGTTACGAATAAAAATTTAGGTATATGATTTTCCTAGATGTTATTTTCTGTAGAATGTAATATATGAAGAACAAAATTCGGAGATGGATGCGCATATTAATTTCAAATGTAACGAATTGATAAAGTGCTCGTTTTTTTCTAAAATAAGTGCAGCAAATGCTAAAATGTTCTTGCGGCCGTTGCTACGTGCTGAGTGCAGCTCGTCGCTCGCTTGGGCGTATCGTCGTGCTTATTGTCATGCAGTATCAGCAACGAAAGAAAGTCTTGGTCAGCACTATGAACCAACGATATGGCAAAATTAAAACGCGATGCATTATTTCGCGTGCTTGATTACGAAAAAAAAAAATTATTCAGTTTGTAAGCTGCTGTAAAAGTGGACACCGACATAATTAAAAGCAACTCGAGAGTTGGCAATTTTCGGATCGGTAAGTCACGATGTATATGCAGCAAAAATGCTACGATACGATAAAGAAAAATGTTCATCGTAGCATGCAAGAACTTTTAGGCACGATGAGAGACCGAAGGGTTATTGTTTATTAAAAAGTAATGAAAATTACGGCGCTTACTTGCACTGGAAAAATAAGTTCAAATAATTATGGAAAATATACTGAATAACAATCATTTTATAGAAAAAAAATCGTTGGCTTTCAAAAAGTTTCGCTTTAGTTCCATACCTATAATGCAGATATAATAATAAAATAACCATGACTTATAATTCATAAAGCTTAGGCGAATGGCTCACGCATTCGGATATAGAGAACAATGCAAAATGTAAATAACGAGGCAGCAGCAGCAGCAGCAGCAGTAGTAGCGTCGGAGAGAAAGAAAGAAAAGTAGAGAGACAGAGTGATAGCAAAGGGAGCATTATAAATGCATAGCATGTGCATCTCGCTACAAGTTGAATTGTGTACGAGGCACACACACGTACAAACGTATACACATACACACACATAAATACACACTGCACACTGCGCACACAGGCAGAGAGCTAGAGCACGAAGCGCAAAGCTCTATATTGATCGCGATTTATCGCGCTCTATAGGGGGGCGACCTATTTAAAAAGAGCGTAGTAGAGTCTCGTATGTAGGTCAGCAGTTGCGGCTACTGCAGCCCTACTGCGACACTTGTGATTTTCACGTAGTGCACTTGTGCACCGCGCACCGAGCTCGAGCTCTATATCCCAAAAAACTTTTTCCTCGCTTCTCGCGCAAAGATATTATATATTATAGTGTGGGCCAATCAACGCGTATATATGTGGAACGCCAGATTTTTTTGGCTTGCTTGTACCATTGTTAATTTACTAGACTTTGTTCGCTTATTTTACCTTCAAGCGATTTTTGACATCAAATCGACTTTTTTGCATTCTCTCGATAATTCCCATTCGTTCATGTGATGATACTCTCTTTTCTTTGTGATATTTAATCTTAGTAATTTTTGTCAAAATGCTTGTAGAGCATTTCACTCTCTCGTTTGTCACTTGCTTCAGTAACTTCATCTTCGCCTGTTTAAAATCTAAACACCAGCTCAGATTCGTGAATATTCATACTTGAATGGATTTAACAAACATAAGATTCACAAAAAAATAATTTAAATTATTCTAACAGCTGTGCTGTTTCTGACATTGTTCATAAAAGTTTAAAAATTAGATCGAGTTAAAACCGCTACTAAAAGCTCGAAAGCTTTAAGATGCTGACTTCTATATTTAACAATTTTATTTTCATTTCAATATGTGAAAACTAAAGTTTCTCTCAGTCTAAATATTAATATTTATTTTCAAAGATTAGACATTTATCAAAAGACCTTATGCATAATTTCTCCTTAAATTGACTTTTATTAGTTAGAATCGATGCGACATTGATAAAATATTTACGTTTGACAGCAAATAACAGCTCATTGACAATTTCTATCAGTTTTTATTAATAAAATATGAAATTTCCTCGAAAATGAAATAATCAATGGTACATTTTTTCAAGTTCATACAAATTCAAAGCTATCAACGATTTCCAACCCTTATACAAATAAAATGAATCTCAAAGTTCATTATTCTTAAGTGATTTTAGGATCAGTAATAAATCTATCCTGTGTGTAAAAAATTATTAATATCACGAATGCTTATTGATTTTATTATTAACATCTCTATTCTTTAACTTCTAAAATCTGACAATAAATGTCAACCAAATTATGATGAAAATATTTATGTTAAAATCGTATTTAATACCCAGTTCCTAATTTTTCTGCCATTTCACAATTTTAATGCAATAGATACACATTATTTTATAAAACAGTTCAATTTATCATCTGTGCATTTTCAGATGCAATTTTAAATGGTTTTTATTTACGAAATATTACCTTCCAATACCATAAAACATGAAAGATAAATTTATACATTTTATAAATAACATGAAATTTGTTGAATATTAAAAGTAGTTTTTACTGCATTATAGGATAATCGGGATTACCTCAAATATTTTTTATAAGAATAAATAGAGTCAAATTTTTTCAAGACTAGCGATTTGAGCCAAATATTTTACACTTGAATGACCATAAAAAAATCTTAGGAAATTTTTATCTTTAATTTGACAATGAACTGAAATGTAAATTAAAATAAGTAAGAATAATATCTAAGTGAGTTGGTAGAGTTTGTTCTATTTTTCAGATTTTTGTGTATGTCTTTGTGATTGTTATTACTCGCTATATTAAACTTAGACAAGTGCTTCATAAATTTTAAAATAATTATTGATAAGTCAAATAAAATTTATGAAATAAAGCATAAAATTAAAAATTTATATAAAATGAAATCTTTTGACATTATATAAAAATCCATTCATAAAATTTAATGAATATCCACCCAACATTCGAGCCAACTTAGTACGTAGTGCCAAACTAGGCTTCGCATTGACCTCTAAGAATTTTCGTAAATTGTTCACAGAAACGATAAAATATCGTTAAAAAATAAACTTTGTTACTAGGGATTTGAATCTCTTTTATTCATATTTTCTTATTACCTAATTATCTTGAATCAATTTTTTAAATTTTTATAGTATCATCTGCCTATTATTGTATTAACCAATTTATTTGTAGAACATTTTTCATTTTAGATAAAAATAATAACTCATAGAGACAATGAAGCATGAATGTAAACAAAAAATGTCCAACTTATTGTCTGAAATTTCTATTAAATGCTTTGATTTTTTTTAACTTTTAAAAATTCGCGTAGCTTTCCAAACAAATATTTTTCCCGTGTGTTTGAAAATTTTTCAATTTATTATAGCTTTGGTATTTTCACGATAGATGCATTAATTTAATTATAAATTCAATTATAGGCAGAAACTCGCGTGATCGAAACAAATGATGCAAACGGAAAATAGAGATAGCATCAAGTAGCTACTTGGGTTGTGCATTAGTTTCCGAAATTTTATCGTTTTTCGATGCCTTGTCGTATTCATACTCTGGATTATACGGATATTACGAAAGCGTACAAATGCTCGTGCCGCGTGGACACATATATATACACATACCATACATATTAGATGTTTATATCTATATGTGTGTATAGGGTCGTGTGCTCATTTGGGGCGAAACGAAAGTATATATACTTGATACCGCAGTACGCTGCTCTAAATAAATTTAATAGGATATCTCTTCAAAGGAAAACGTGCATTTTTCAACTTTTATTCTTGGACGAGACTAATTTTCGTAAACATTTTCGGAATGTCAGTTGATTGAAAGAAAATTATTTGAAATGGTTTATTTAAATTATATGAAAAAATATCGATTCCCTCACGAAATGCAGTAATTTTTTGCATCGAAGAGAAGATTAATAGGACAAATAAAAAACCATATTTTGTAATTTATAAATTTTCGTGATGATGAATCGCATTTTAATCAAAGCAATCGTTTTCGAGTTTTTGTAGATTTGTCAATTAATCTGCTCTGAACTTTTTTTTACTTTATATTTTACAAAATTTAAAAGAAAAGTGTAAATTTTAAATATCATTTTCTTTCATGAACTTCTTTTTTACCCCGTTAAAAAATATATATTTTGAATTTGAACATTGAGGCCACAATCCATTTATGTTTTAGGCACATAAAAACATGCTTAAGATAATAAATCTATTTCTTCAACCGACTTGGATTGAAATATGACTTTGTCGTTTATACTTTTTTTTCTCTATACGGGTCCATGTTTTCCAACTAAATTTGTTGAATTTACTTACAAGTAACAACTTTTCATCTAATAATTTAAAAATAACACACGAAGAGAATAAAATGAGTTGAATGTTATATTTAAATGAAATGTCAAAAGTGGTTAACGAATTAAAATTTTCTGACGCAGTTTCTGAAATGTTCCCTTAATAAAATCCTCCCTCCTCCTTTGTTTCATTTATCTTCACGTCAGCGCAGTAAATCTCTAAAATGCGTTTAAAAATTTCCATTCCGACCCTGATTTCGCATCCTTCCTTTTTGAAAAAAAATTGCCCGCAATGCAGCATAAAGAGGGATTGAATAATTTTGAATTTCGGGCCGAGCTTTGCTGCTATACGCGTTACGCTCGGCATAAGAAAGTTCAAAGGACGAGGCACACAGACGCGTTTGCGAATATACATCGATGCGCCTGTGCACGACGTCGCCTCTCTCTGTGTGCAAGCATTACTGATAAATGATATTGTAACTAGGAAATAAGTAGTGCAAGAGCGACGTGTGTGCATGTATCATGGACAGCAGTAGCGGCAGCAGCAGCAGCAGCAGTGGCAGCGGCGGCGTCGGAACGGCATACGCAAGCAGGGTTGGCCATTATAGGGATCGATTTGGTTGCCATGACGACTAGTGTGCGTTATTGGCAAATATATGTGCCATCCTACATTCAGGCACACACAAACTGGCACACAGAGTCGAGCTTTCTCAACTTCTTGTGCTTATTCTCCTCCTTTTTTTTTCTCTTGTCAAAAATACTACTAGTTCGCTGTTTTTGCAGATAAATTCGCTTCTATGCGGCTATGTGCGATGCAGCGCACGAGGCACTTATTATTTGTGTCAAGGATATTTCGCCCACCGCTGCGCTCGGCAGCAGGGAAGACAGAGCTTGCGTTTCGGGACTAAATTTACGGAGAGCTCGGAGCTATGAGCTCCGATAATACGTATTATGGCCCAATTATCAATTTAATGCGAATACTCTATCGCGAACAATGAAAGTTATGACGTTTGCCGCGTCATGTTCATTCACTTCATATTTTATAATCCTTAAGCTCTGCGTACAGCCGAGCAGAAAAGTCGTAAAGCTTGATGTCTCCATGAAATTAAATGATAAAAAAAAGGAGCATCCGATATAAGCGCTCAAAACGTGAAAAGCTCGCAAGATTTTTTTGTAGGCTTTTCCTAAACTGCCAGAAATCTAAAAAGCATCGTGAACGCGACACACAGAAGCAGCAGCAGCAATGCCATCGCGAGGGGTAACGCGCCCAATGCGGCTACAGGGCAAGTAATGTCTACATGTATATAACGGCGGAGGCTTTCGACCTAGTTTCTCCCCACCCTGGCTTATCTGGCCTCGACTTTTCAGCAATCAATACTTGGTGCAAGCTACAACTTCAATCTCATCTTCTCTCTTTCTCTCTCTTGCACACACATAGACGCAGACAGCCGCATACACGGATCGCGAGCGAGCTTTCGTATATCCCGACAGCTTTTAAAAGTACAGCAGCGAACTTACATGTTTTAGGTTAACCACTGCTGAGATCATCGCTTTGAGCTTATTTATAATTTTTTCAAATGCAAATTTTGATTTGAAAATCTGGGTGTGATGCTTTCAATTTGCGGTTAAAAAAAAAATTTCAAATGAACTTATTTTTACTCAAAGCTGCAAGTGACTCGATTGTTTTGTTCATTAAGAAATGAGCCAAAATAAAGCTTTTGCGACAATAATGTTTGGCGTTTACTAAGATAAAATATTTATCCAGTCTGGAAACTTTATTATTTATTCAAAAATCAGAGCTTAACTAGGAAAAATAATTCAAAATAGACTTTGCTGTTAAAAGCATCGTTTTCCGAAACTATAATATGTTATAGTAAATTTAGGATTGTTAATTGTAATTGAGGATTTTTCTGTGACTTGAAAGCCATGTAAAAAATTTGCACGGTCCATTTTTATCTAACCCATTGACCAAAATCAACGACTTATTTAATATTTTGCTCATTTTCAATATATGACAGTTAAGAAATGAATGAACCAAGAAAACGTGACCCACAATACTCGCTAGCTGATTTGAATGCATGTCAAACCTGTGCTTGCAACAAATCTGCAAGTCTAACTACTTCTATAGGTGAAAAAATATGAATGATTTTTCCATTTCCTGACTTCAAACCAAGACTGGCTTTAACTTTTCAAATTTAGTCAGCAAACTTCTGTTTACTATTATTCAATGCAAGATGGAATTATCATGGTTTAAAATGTATTTTCAGACAAGTTTGCATATTTCTTCAATTACAGCGAAAGTACATTTATTTAAAAAGTAAGTATTATCATCGGCAGCTTACGAGAAATTATGAATGGAAATTATTTAAACACAATTTTTTGTGTCAAATTAAGAAAATCGTCAATTGCTTTGATCTACCGCTCAAGGTATAAAAAATTATTAGCTCTTATGAATAAATATTCGGTATCAAATTTTCTTACCCTCATCTATTTTTCACAAACCATTCTTGAAAAATTTATGAAACGAGTCTACGAAAAAAATGTAGCTGTAATTAAATATGGGTTAAAAAACTAGCCGAAATTACTTGTAAAATTCTGAAAACCACTTCCAGTAGGATTCGTGCATACCAATCCAGAATTCTAGTGAATTGCCCTCAGAGGGAAAACTTAGTTCATTTTTTACGCAGCACAGAATAAGCAACAGAATGAAAATTTGACTTGTGTAAGATGTCTCATTAGTTAAGGCATAAAACTTCATCTCATTAAATAAAGAAAAAAGTTATTTAATTTTTTTTTTAATTATTAACTATAGCATATTTCGTTTTTGGGTAAATATGTTTCTTACACTATAATATACAAGGTGAAATAATTGAAAATGATACTTAAACTAATGCATTGTTTTTTACCATATATCTTTATTTTTTAATTTTAAATACTCATTGTACAATCAAGATGTAATTCTTCTTACATTCTCAATTCATCTTAGTTAACTAATAAATATAAATAAATTTAATGTAAGTTCTACTAAGAATTATATTTTATCAGTTATATGTACAAGGGTAATTCTGAACGTTTAGTACTATTTATACAATTATGGGGGTTTTAACTTAAATAACTCGTGCTCTCGCGCTAAAAAGCATTTTTACGAAATTGCACCCATTAGAATTGATGCATTCTTAGCGTTTCAAAAAAGCAATAACTATTTAGAATTATCAATCAGCATCTCTGCTGGAAAATCTCAACCATACAAGAAAACTTAAGTTTTCAATAAGTCATAGAAACTTTTAGTTAGATCAAAATCATCACATTGTGATTGTGTACATACATGAATAATAATGAAAACATTAGTTTAGCAGAAGTTTAGACTCAGTCTTTCCTTCAAAAAATCATCAAAGCATGAAAATTGATAGCATGTTCAGGGTCATTCTAAAAATAGCAATATCATTCTCTTAAAAGACATGTAACTGTCGATTGTCGATATAATTGGCTTTATAACACTAGTGCTTTATTTGCAATATGACAACAGATGCAAAATTTATCTACGTAATTCAAAATTTCGCATAGTTACTTTCAAGAAAATATCCTAATTATGAACTAATTTAAATAGTAATAAGAGACTTATCTTCCTTCTTTTTTTAACTTGATTATATAGATAGATGCATTTCATACATAAAATATACATACATGATAGTTAAGGAAAAAAAGATAAGAAAAAAAATACTAGACAGAGAGAGATAGTGAGTGAAGGAAGACCATATGAGCCCACAAAACTCATTTTACTGGTATTGAAAAACTATATCTGACATAGATTATGAGGTATGCGCATTATTGTGACCACCAGCTTTGTCAATAGCGGCAATGTGATCAGGAGATTCTCCTCGCGCATATCGCTCCCACATTTTTCTGTACAACATTTCCATGCCTGTCGCATACATTTTGCAGTTAAAAAGTGGACTGTCAGAGCGCGCTTTCCACACTTTAGCCCGAATGGCTTTCAAGCTGAAATGAACAATTGATTTATTAAAAAATATGAAAATTAAGTACTAGATAAAAAATTGTTGTTGTTAAATTTTTTAATCATTACTTACAATTCTTTATCGGTGCCGAGTCTAATAGCTATATCTTGATATTCTTGTCTAGTTCTAGCCACTAATTCTGAACAACCTAATGTATTAAGTTGACTTGCAGCAACTCTCGATGCGAGAGTTTCTCCTGGCAAAGTAACAACTGGGGTACCAGTCCATAGTACATCCATACTCGTAGTGTGTCCATTACAAAGAGGGGTATCAAGGCATACATCCGCTAATTGACCTCTTCTTACGTGTTCCTCTTTAGCAGCAACATTACTGAAAAGTATACGTCCAGGTGCTAAGCCCAATTGTTGAGCTGTCGCTTGAAGATTTGGTTCACCAACTGCTGGGAAACGTAGGAGCCATAGGACACTATTTGGAACGTTCTTGAGGATCTGAAATTTTTTAAAATAAAAAATAAAATTATTGTTATTTACTTAATTGTAATTTACTAAAAAAGATTTGTGTACTAATTTTAGATCAAGGACAAAACTGTCTGACTCCTGACTATTATCAATACATAGTTAAATTGACAAAATAACTAGAGTCAATAATAATTTAACACAGCTTTATAACAAAATGTTGAGTGAAAGATAATTTCTAGACAGCTGTTGATCAAACTGTGCATATTTTGTTAAAAAATTTTTAATGCATTAAAGAAACTTACATGAGCCCACATGAGTAAGGTAATTGGATCAATTTTATAAAGCTGATTGAAATTGCAATAAACAACAGCATCTTCTGGCAATCCGTATTGTTGCCTCGTTGTTATAACAATATTTTGTGGCACTTCTTCGCCAGTGGCTGTTTTATTATTGACTTGTGTTGTGGCCATTCCATTCTGTACAACAACGCCGTTAACAGACATTTGGCACTGTCCAGATGCAATCATTGTTTCTATGGGCGTAGTCGTAGGTAATTCTGCTACTTTCATAGATATCTCTAAAGGTTTTATTTTGTTAGCACCTTCGGGTACAATTACTTCTTTAATCTCTTTAATTAAAGTATTCTCAATCATTGGTGAAAGATCTGTTGCATTAATGACAGCTACATTGTCCGCTAGCTTACTGCCTTTTCCTTTGTCCGTAAGTATTAAGCGTTCTTTAAGATGTGGGAACATTTGTCTGTAAAAATTAAAGATGAAATTATTTTTTGCAAGATACTTTCATTTTAAAACACATGAACGGTCGATTTTTGTTTTACCTGTGATCTCCAATGAAATATGTATGTGGCATATAAGCTAATTTTTCGCTGTACTGACTGGCAAGTTCAATTGGCGATGTTACTTCGTCCGTAATTAGATAATCCATGAAGCTTGCTCCAGATGTACCAGGATATCCAAGCCACATTACTTGAATTGGAGCAGGTTTTAGCGCAAAGATTTCATTTCTAGCTCCCTTAGTGTATCCATTCATATTTACTAGAATGTGAATGCCATCAGCATTAATACGATCAGCGGCTTTACCATTACATGGCAACTGAGAAAGATCTATGAAATGTTCGGCTTCACGAGCTATTTTGCTGCGGAAAGCGGTACCGTCATCGGCGCTAAGAGCATAACAAAATACTTCGACTGCATGGCGATCGTGTAAACCTGGGATCGATTGCATCAAATGTGATGTGGGATGATTGCCATAATCAGATGATACGTAACCAATTCTAAGACGAGGATTCACTTCTCTTGGGTATTGGTATGGGGGTTTGTGCAAAACCATAATCTGTAACGCAAATTTCATTGATAAAATTTTGATTTATGTTTACAATTATTACAATAAATAATAATTTAAGAAAAGTATGTAAAATCTTACTTTTTCAATGCATAAATTAGCATGTCTCGCAGCGATAGCTTTCCTAAATTCATGTGATAAAGGATATAGCATTGAATGATGCGGGTGTACACTAGGTAATCTATTTTTATCTAGTTGTTCAGCGACTATCGAAACCAATTTTTTCATTCTGGCTTCATAGTCTGTCCAGTCACATACTATCTGAAGACAATGTGCCAAATTACAATAAGCATCCGGAAAATCAGGTTTTAGTTTCAATGCAGTCCGATAACTTTGTATAGCTTCAGGTATATTGCCGGAATCTTTATGAATAGAGGCTAAGTTGGAATGAGCATCGGCGAAAGCCGGATTGATTTGAATAGCTCTGGTATAACATTGCAGAGCTCCCTGTACATCTTGCATTTCTTTAAGAGTGTTACCCATGTTCGAATAAGCATCCGCAAATGTTGGCTGTATTCTAATTGCTTCTTTATAATGCATGAGTGCTTCATTAAGTTTTCCTTGCTGTTGAAGAACTGAAGCCAAATTACTATGAGCTGCTGCGAATTCTGGAAATACTTCCAGAGCTTTGAGATATAGACGCGTAGCTTCTTCAATAAATCCTTGTTCTCGTTTGATGTTAGCCTGATAAGAAAAAAAGTTTTATGTTCATTACTTTCAAAAGTTCAATAATTTCATAATATTGTAAAATAATTCTTGTAATTATAAAATTCAATCACTTCCAAAGAGTTCGTTACAGAGTATACATTAAATTTTAAAACTTGAAGTGAAAAAATCTTTTCGACTTTTAAATAAAAAATCCTTAAAGATTTTCTCATCCCAAAACCAGTACGGCTGAACTCATCTTTCAAAAAATCTTTTCGACTTTTAAATAAAAAATCCTTAAAGATTTTCTCATCCCAAAACCAGTACGGCTGAACTCATCTTTCTTGAAAAAATTATGAAAAAATTTACACGTTTTCATTGACAAATTTAGAGACTTTTTTGTTCTTTTCATTTTTGCAATGAAGTCGTGTTTTTTCAGATGAAAAAAAATGCGAAAATTAAAAACGTGATAATAAAATATAATGAAAAACCTTTCGAGAAAATTCGAGCGTAAAAACCTTGTATTTAATTTTGAAATGGGAAAATTATTTTACAAAAGATTTCACAAAAGAGTCGTAGCTACGGCTTTTTTCCTGCTTAGATCCTAACAAACATTTGAAACCTTGGGACCGAGATTCCACGCAACTTGGAAATAAGGCAACTTCAATATATTTTAAAAATAAAACTTAACAAACTAAATAAACTTACCAAATTGTTAAGGGAGTCTGCATGTGTGGGACAAAGACGGAGTGCTGTGTTGTAGCACTCTTCAGCCTCCGCCACCTGACCCTTTTCTTTGAGTGCATTTGCCAAATTACAATATGCATCAGGGAAGTTTGGTTGCAATTCAATTGCTCTTCGGTAGGTATCGATGGCCAAATCAATAAGCCTACGAAAGATATAATTATTATTATTATACAACTTTTTTCTCAACTAATTATTTGATTTCGCTGCTCTACTCAAAATAGAAAAATAAAAATTTACGCACCCTTGTTCATAGTAGACGCAAGCAAGATTACCATGCACAACTGCATTATTTGGGCTAAGATTGAGAGCTCGTAAGTATGCCGCCACAGCCCTGTACATAAATTTAAATAAAAAATATGAATACATATAATAGAAGAAAACATTCTTTATAATCTAAAATGTACTTGTAGTTGCAACTAAGCAAGATTCATTTTTATTTAAGTCCGAAATTGATATAAATCTTAGAAATTATGGCAACTATTGAAATAATAATAATGAACTCATGTAAGTTTTATCGTATTTTCATAAACATACGAATACCTATTTCATAAATTTTACGAGAAAATAGTTAAAAAATTTTAATTGATTATAATTCAATTTTTCGAAAAAATTGTCTGACTCATGACTATTATCAATACGTTGTTAAATTGATAAAATAACTTGAGTCAAATATAATTTGGCACAGGTTTATAACAAGTTGTCGAATGAAAGATAATTTCTAGACAGCCGTTGATCAAACTGTGCACTTTTTGTAAAAAAAAAAATTAACTTTCGAAAGTTTGGATCGCGTATAAAAACTTTTATCTTCAAAGATTTTGATTTCGATGTGAAAACCATTATTGCGTTGATAATTGAGTAAAGCTTCTTTATACTTGTTTATTGCAATTCATTGAATAGTGTCAATTTGAATTATTATTAACCTGTCGAAGATGCGTGCTTCTTTAAGAACATTTCCCAAGTTAATGTACGCATCAAGGAAGTTTGGATCCAAAGCTACAGCTTTTTCGAAGTGATGAATAGCCAGCCAAATTTCTCCTTGTGCGTTGAATACACAGCCTAGATTGCTCCAAGCAACAGCAAAGTCCGGTCGAGTTTCGATTGCTTTCAAATAACATGCCTAATCGTTGTTCGAATGGAAAGTAACGAAAAAAAAAAACGAAAATTGATAAAGATTAGTTAAAATTTCGTACGAGGTTTTCAAATTTTCATTAATCATATCTGTGTATGAATTATCAATATTGTATTTTTCGTGATTATCAAATGATTATTTTAATTTAATTCAGCTCAGTTAGTTTCATATAATACATTTTAAATCTTTGCTACCTCAATTATTAATAACAGTCAAACAATAAAATGAAAATCATCATCATGATCACTTAAAATTATATATGATCAAAGTTATCCTTTTAAGTACTATGTTAATTGAGAGATTCAAAGATTTAAAATGTTTGTGATCGAAGGAAAAAAATTATTGATTGCAGCTCCTGTTAATCCTTGAATCAATAAGACATATTTGTGTAACAGAAAAATGTTTTTACATCGAATCATCAACACTGACCGTGAATGTATTTCTGGAAAGAAAAATTGTTCATTAGTGGTTACGCTACGATCAATAATGCTCTTTCCCACGAAATTAAAAAGCGAAATGAATATATATAAGCAGAGAATACGATAATAAATAAAATTAAAAAAATTGTTCCGAAAATCTGGAAAAGTCGTGAGAGAGAAAGAAGAAAAAAATATTGATGTAATTTTTATTCTTGATGTGTTATAGCGTTCACTAATTCAATGTGATCATCAGCGCAAAATTTGGGTAATTCGCAATGCTCGTACGTTTGCTTTTGCCAGACAATAGTTCTAGTTTTACTTTTTCTTTAGATAATTGTATATAAAAATTAATTTTTGGTCCAAATATTAATCCGGTGAATATAAATAAACCAAAATAAATTTTTTTTTTGTGAAAATTAAGGCGTTTGATCTTTGATAAAATATTCAATATTAAATTGAAATATTCTTGACGTCATTAAAATTTAAATACATTTTAACAAAAATTAGAAAAAAGTCAAGGCAATCACAAATGTAACGAATGCAAGCGGATATATTGGGATTGTTTTTATCAGTCAGTATTTTAATACTTAAGAAAGATAAAACATTTTAACAAACGTTCAAGTCCATTCATGAACAGAACTAATCATGTTTCTGAAAAGTGATCTCTCTTTTCGATGTCGACTTCTCTCCAACATAAAAAAATTTTATAATCTTCAATTATTTAGGTAATTTTTAATTATTAGTCTGGCTCGGTGAAAACAGACACCTCTCAGGTTCGTCACACGTACGTTGAAATGCCGAGAATTTCGTCAATTAAGAACAAAAATTTTCCAGCATGTGCCTTGATATCCTCATTTAGTGTAATGCTATCTAAATTTCGAATCATTAGTAAAAAAGGAGGAAAAAACGGTGACGATCCTGTAAAGGATGTTTGTTCGACTCTGCTTAGAATTGCCAAATGGACGCTGTAATGTATAAAAGTTTCAGTGTAATCCGTACCTAAAACATGAAAATAATTTTGGGAATCTTGGTTGGCCGATCTCTAAGTAATCGAAATTGAATTTCAATTATTTCAGCAAACCAATCGCGCTATATTGTTCATACAAAGTTATCGTAATGGACGTTTGCATATTGTTTAACAAAAAATGAAAAGTTTTTGCCGATGATAACTTAATTCAACGAGACTTGTTGTTCTTATCTACAATGTAGATACGAATGAACCTGTCATCTCGAGGTTGCTCGAAAAATTAAAATTACCAACCATTAACAATTCACAGTTTAAAAACAAGAAAAATAAAAGCCTTAATAATAAAAAAAGGATTATCAAAAATTCTGACTGTAGGAGTCATGAAGAAAGACTAGAGACCGGCCTCGGGTAACTACTTTACCTTCAAAGTACCAGAAGATTGACAGTAGGCACGGCTCTAGATCTGGACTCGAACATACTTAAGCTCTGGATTATTAATCTTTATCGATAATCATGTGTACGAACGCTCACATAATGCGGCTTTAACTGCACCTCGATTCATCTCGAGGAAACAACCGTTGATCTCAGCCCCGCAGTCGAATTTCTTGAAAATTCCTAGATAGACGTTTGTTGAACCGTCCACAAAAGACAATAAGACACAAACTCGATTAATATTAATTTGATTCAAATCTTTATGTCATTTCTTATTCTCCAGTCTACGATTTCATGTTTAAATAATTGTTATATACCGACGTGCACTTTAAGCAAAGTACTTGAAGGTCCATCACATTTTTAAATCCAAAATTAAGCAAAACTGACTAACAATTTTCTTTATCTGAAGGTACGAAGTTCGCGATGAACGTATCTGAATAAACATTGTAAATCCGGAGAAATTTAACCGATTAACAATTGCATTCTATGGGTACTTTTTTGAAACTTTACTATTTCATACAAGAAAAGAAAGAAATTTACATTATATATCAATTACATGGCTGAAAAGTTGAAAAAAATTGATAACGATTAAGAACTAGCTAGCCCAAAGGAATGACTCGAAGAGTAGCAGAAAACTTCCTTCGTCACTGTAGATGCTGAGCCTAAGGATGAAAAATACCCCAAATGCGCCCACGCATCAATCTTAATACAATCAATAAAATTTTATTGACTGTCTTTCGAATATTCATTCCCGCTCAAACTTTTATCAATTTTATCATTGTTTTACAATGAAAAGATACCTGGGACGCATTCGATTTACGATTTCACGACTAAATAGACTACTTGACTACAATCATGACATAAATTTCATCGATTTCTTTTTAAAAAGTTTATTCATTTAAAAAATAGTTTCACTCAAATTTCCTTGTTCAAAATAAAGTCCTATCGTATTTAAAAAAAAAGTATGCAATTCAACTTCAATTATTCAAAAATTACACCATCTGCATTTTTTATAATTCTCAAAAAACAAAAATAAGTTTGAAAGTTACAAAATTACAAGATTAATGGAATTCTTTAAACTAAATTTACTGATGAGTAATTTTTATAACTAATTCCTCAAAATAGCCAAATAGTCTTGCATTAATTAAATATTTATGATTTAAAGAACTATAACTTTGGGAATTACAAAAAGGATAAAGGTGCTGTAAAAACTGTCAATGAGAAATGAAAGGGTAGCCTACGTGAACTTAAAAGCTATAGCACGTGGCCGATCCTACTTTAGACTAAACAATTCAGCATATTATGAATTTCTTTTTAGCTTAATGCTTGTACCATATGAGGTAATAAAAAATTTTTATCATCAAAAATATTTGAGTAAATAAGATCGGCGGAACGTTAATTCGAAAAGCTTGCAACAGGTCAACAATTTTAACAATAAAAAGGACACTGAAGCAAGCTACCCGTAATGCCATTAATGGTTTTTTTGCTGTTTATAAAATTCATACAGCTTCAAAACCTTATAATTCATTTCCACTATTATGTAAAAGATCAACTTATAAATTTCAAGTGGTTTTAGATTGTTAAAAAACCGATTTTGTAAAAACTAAAATTTCAATAGTAAATAAACATTGTAAACTAACAAGTAATGTTAAATAGGCACACAAATCTAATGTGGTATTCAAAGAAGAGTTATAAAGAACATAAATTAGTTGATCTTTATGCCAAAATAGTGGTAATGAAGTCTAAATCAAGTATTGCATATGATTTTGAATGGTTAAAATTAATAATTTTCTTGTATCTTACTGGATTTATATTAAAATTTAATCCATTAAGTTTTGTTAAATGTTTGTTATATGCAATATACTTGAATATATTCAGAAGAAAAGTTTGATTTCTGCAACCCAGAATCAATATCAATGCTGGAATATAAATCATTATGGGTATATAATGGCATTAATCACGAGACTGAATGAAAATGATTGTTCGCTACACGTGCTTTAAAAAGTTAACAAAAGGAGCTTTCTGCAGGAACATATTTCATGAACTTTCATACTCTATTCATTCCTTTGAATTATCCCAGTTGTATCACACGATTAGTATGCATTAACATTTTTTAACTCATTTCATTTTGAAAGTACATGAATTTACATAGCTAAAAACTTTCAATTGAAAGTACAAAAGTTAGCTTTAATTTTCAGAGTTTCAATGTTCATGCATGAATTGATTTGTAGTAAAATATATTTGATATCACTTATATATGATAAAGACATACCTTTGCTTCATCGAGTCTTGCTAATGCTTTCAAAAGATTACCCAGATCACTTCTGACACAATAGAGTTCCTAAAAAAAATTAATATCGTTAAGTAAAGTTGGATAACTTTTGAAATTCTAAATAATTTAAAAAAAATTTAAGTGAACTTATTAATGTACTTAATTTTTTGTAGTAACCAAGAAATAGATTTTAAATGCTACTTAATTTGATTTATAAAAAATATTTTAATATTCCAATATTTTTTTTTCTAAATAATTTACTCAAGTGAATAAATTAATAATTATATACTTACTGGATTGTACTGCAATGCAGTAACATATGCCTGAACGGCTTGTTCCATGTCTCCAGCCGCTACTAATGCTGCAGCCAAGTTAATGTATCCATCAATAAAATCAGGTTTCAGTCGTACAGCATGTCGATAATTTTCTAAAGCTTCTGGTAATTGTCCTTTTTCTTTATATACATTTCCCAAGTTGCTATATGCTTCGGCTAGCAATGGATTTTGTTTTATCGCTAAACTACTATAATGAGCAGACCTTTAAGAAAAAAGAAAAATAGTTTTTAATTTGTTTTGACAATAGTAATCAATTTGCAATAAAAATGTTTCAATAATTTAACTCACTTATCTAATCTACGACATTGGAAATGTATAGAAGATAGTAAAAGTAACACTCCAGTGTTGTTACTTTCTTGTCTCCATAACTGCATGCAATGCCTTTCAGCATTGTCATAATCTCCGGCTTGATATTCTCTGTGTGCAAGTTCTAGTAACCCTGAAATTTCATGTAATTATTAATAAACAAATCTAAGATAAAACATGTTTAATTTTTGTTGTAGAATAAAAAAGTATCATTAGATTTTGTTTCTGATACTTAAATTTATAAAAGTAAATTTAAAAAGAAAAAAATTATTACATGAATAACATTTAATGTCATGTTAAATTTTTTGTAAATGAATTATAAGATATGTATAAAAGATTATATATATATATATCATTTGATTAATTTCCTAGCAATAGTTGTATAGTAAGATAAAAAATAACGTTGTAAACTAACAATATGAATCAAGGACAACGTTGACACCATTAACTGACTGCTCATCAGTGACAGTAATGAGTTCTTTCCCCTGGGCATCCTGAGAAACGAGCATGAGATTTTGGGACACCCCATTGGCCGATTGCAATTGGGAGGGTTGCTGGGGCTGCAATTGCTGATGATGGTGATTGGGCTGCTGATGCTGCCAATCAGCGACACTGTGGTGCTGGTGTTGTTGCTGCTGCTGCTGCTGGTGTTGCAGCGGGGTGGCCGTAGCCTCGACGACCTGGCGGCCGGATGCACCGGCCGTCGTCTTCATGAGACCGTTCGTCTTGTCCATGACGCGTGCGCTCATGCCGCCGTTGCCACTCCTAACCTCGCTCGGCACCGTTGCATACACGACAGCGACCATTCAGCACGGTCGTACGATCGAGCTGTCAAGTTTAAAAAACTTGGATAAACAATATACTAGTCCTTTTGTCACTGCTCGATCCGTCTAGGGAAAATCACAGATAACTGTCTGCCATGCAATCGTTACCGAATGCAATCTCATAAAGACGTTGTTGAACGACCACTGCAACGGTCGAAAGACCAGTGACGGCGAGCTCCCCAGGTAAAGTATTTTACCACGATCCGGGTGAGCGGCGGCGAAAAATCTCACAAAAACACAAACTGTCCAAGGGCGTTCGACTGTTACGGTTGAGCGGGCAGCAGAAAACAGCGTCTCCTTTGCGCGGAGTCTCTTGCACTCGGGTATAAAAATGCTAATGAGCTTGGAGCGGAGATTGTTCAGCGCGCGCGCGATCAACGTTTGACTCGACACTGGCGGCACTGGAAATTATACAGCTTTTAACAGCTACGCTCTGATGAGACTGTAGTCGGAGCGAAGAAAGAAGACACGCATTCGGAGCGTATATTGCGGCGGCGACCATCGATGCTATGTACTGCCTCGCAGGCACTGTACCGCACAGACACGCATATATATATCGTACGTACGGGGGAACGTGAAATAAGGGGAGGGCCAATAGTCGCGGGGCAGAGGCAGCGGCAGCGGTGTACTTCTTTGTGAAGCGCGTCGAGGCAGCAGCAGCTCCGGCTGCTCGCGGCTTTGAGGGGAGAAAGGAGTCGTTTTGTAAGCGAAACTTCTAGAGTATATGTGTGTTCGCAAGCCCGGTCTTCGTTCTTGTACCAAATACATTTTATACTATACCAGGAACACACACACACGCATACAATCAAATACATAGGTATGGTAGTATCCTTGCCAAGGGGTGGCCATGAGAATCAAAATTCAAGAGCGATAAAATTTATTCTACGGCTATTGCCTCTATGCTACAATTGTTTAAGCTTTAATAATGCATAACTTGAAGGACTTGAAAATGTTTAATGAAAAAAAGAGAGGTACACACCGAAGGTCCTTGTAGGAATCGATTCAAATCCAACAAAGGACTTTTCGGTGATCTGAAGACAGAATCCCACTACCAACTTTGAAACGAGACTGTACAGATCAGTACTTTTCCATGGCAGATGCTACGATTTCTAATACCCGTAAGCTAGTACATCAGTTTGCTTCCACACATCATTCTATAAAAATAGTACTGACATGGAAATGAATTGTCTAGGAATACCAAAAAAACTGCTCAACTAAATTACTTTAATTATGGTACAAGCATTCAACTAAGAAAAATTTATCATGATTTTAATTAAAATTCGTTGCATTGAAAAATGGTTAAACGTTTAATTCAAATAAAATTTTAGCAGTATCAACGTGAATAAGTAATGTAAGATAAAACTCTTATTTTGACAAGTTAATTTTCATTCAATGCAAGGACATTCGCGAAAAAAATGATAACAATTATTTGTCAGCCTGGCATCGTGCTCAATAATTTTCATTGATGAATTCGAAAATCATAGATTAATGAGATGACTCACAGTTACGCTAATATTATATGAAGAATAAAGTGTCTGTAAAGTAAAGGATTGTAGTAACACATATTGTTACAATATACAGCAGGTATGTTTTTTTCGATAAAACGACGAATCTTGGCTTTTAAAATATTCCAATTTTTTTTAAATTTAAAATATCGTTCTTTAATGCAAGTCATTAATTGCACCGATATGTGTACACTGTAAATATTAAATAAGAACTTTGTGCGGGGATGTAAAGAAATTAATTTCTCTCGAAGTTGAAGCCTACATTGCGCGCATGATTTGCGACAAAAATGTGATTTAAGCATTCATGCTTTTATATTTTTTTTGCAAAAACTTAATATCAAATTCAGATGCGTTTGCATAGATACAAAATTCAAATGACTACGCCAAGAGAAAGAATCGATTTTTTTCAAGTACCGATTGTTTTTTTTTAATCTAACTTGTCTAAAAAAAGACCACAGTTGATAAATATGTTATTCTTATTAATTTAATTGCAATTTTAATTCAAGAGTAAATAAAAAACTGGATATAAAAAAATCTAAAAACTTGACCTTTAAAATTTAATACGATGTGTAAGCGCAAACGAAAAAAATCGTAGTTGTCACTTTCATACAAATAATAGTCTGGGTATTACCACATTTTTGTTGATGTTAAACTCACGAACGATGCCTTTTTTTATTTCACAAATACGCTATATATATCAAGGGGTGTTACATCATGAAAAATAACGCTTCAGATCAACAGGTATCAATATGGAAGTAAGCCTAATAAATCATAGTACTTGTTTTGATTCGATTCGCGAAGTACAATGAAAGAAAATTGTATTTGTAAAATATACTAACGTGATATGAATAATCAAGCTATTTGAGCACATTTGACGAGTTTAAGAGAAACAAAAAATATTCGATTCATAGTCGTCCTGCATTAGATAGCAATTATACGCCATCATGCACCGTATGCGTTGATATTGATAAAGTTGAAGAGCAAAAATGATCGACGAAAGGTTATGTTTTGCCATATTACATCTTGATGCGCAAATGCATAATACAAAAAGTAGGTAGCATATTGATCGGTTAACTATTATTTGTTACCCGAGGGGGGTTTTGTAATCAACGAAACTCATATACATGCAGATGAACAAAAAAAAAAAAACAATGTCAACGCTCGTTATGCAAAGAAGGGTCGAAAATACATTGGGAAAAAAACATTCGAATGCGTTCTGGTGCAACAGCGAGTCATGAATTTTCACCATGGAGAAACAATTATTGTGCATAAGTGTAAGGGTTGTTTTTTTACCGCTTATGGTTTTGCTCTTTGGTGGTTTACTATCTTCCGTTTGCTGCTTCTCCCCCATCGGCACGAAGGCTAAAAATGCCAGCAGCAGCGGTTCATATGTGCGCGAGGCAAAATTTTGCTGTAAAAGCTCAAGTCGCGAGCTTCGACACAATGAGTTTATCGAGCTTCATTACACACTTTGGGTTGTCTGGTCGTCGCGCGATACGCTATGTGCTCGACGTGCGACTATAATGAATTCACTGCGGACACACGGAGCAGCGCACTGTAAGCGAGCTGCGAAGTGCAGTGCAGTGTGTGTGCGAGTCGCCCTATCTTTTGTCACTTATAAGCAGAAATGCATGTACGTGCATGTGTAATACATGCACCTATCTATACATACGTAAACACTCCGACACGCATATGCATTCATATGTATTTACTTATGTATGCAGCCGTATGTGTGGCTGCAGCATGATGTAAGTGTATAACATGTCTATATGACATACGTACGTCAACAACACGGTGGTGCGCAATCTCCGCATGAGTCAGTATTAAAAGAGATAGACCCATCAAGAGCAACCGAACGTTAAATTAGAAAATAAAATCGATCGATGAGATACAAAGTAGATCTTTTTAACATTTTCTCCCTCTATGCAGTTGGGCATCGACTGCTTTTCCCATCTGTACTTATCGGAGTCATATTTTTGAAATCGATCTCGTTCTTAGAGATCGATGAGTGGAAATTTCGAAAGTGATGCGCGTAAAAGGCGTAGAAAAAATTGTATCTTATTCTACAAGCTTCGATGCACGATCAAAGATTTCTCCTTTTTCGCTCCTCAAAAACTTCCACAGTATTCGGGCTACTCATGTCTCGAAAAGCATATTATACGATCAGCTGATCATACACGTATGTATCACGATACACCTAAGTGCAGACGCACACTGCTCTCTTTGAGCGAGGCGCACATCCGTACGGACACACACACACACACTTGCCCAGTACACACACGTATTCCCTCTCACACAGAGAGACGAGGCTCGAGCACACGCAGCCAGCAAGGCGATGAGCGGATTGCGCGCATGGAAAAATTTCAAGCGCCGCAGAGCAGCACCGAAATAAGAACGGCGCGAGGCAGAGCAGCGAGCGAGACGTCGAAGCTCAAGGCAGGCGTGTGTTACACAAATATATACAGGTCGCGATGATTTTTGGCCATTTTATGAGACGACAATAACAAAGACTCACCGAGCGTTGATATTTGTTGCACGACCGTGTCGTTCATTTTGATGACGACACCGGTATCGGTCACGGCGATTTGTTGCATCTGTACTGTCGAAAGCTGCTGCTGCTGCGACTGCATATTCACTTCCTTGAAGTAGCACTCGATCGCGCACAGCGAGTCCTCTCGTTACCTTTATGCAAAAAGTCCCGTCAAATGGAGGTTATAGCGAGTCGACACAGATGTATTTTCCCGTCAGTTTTCCAATGATCAGCTCGAGAAGCTTCGAGCTTTTTGTAGAAAAAATCACTCCCTCGGAAACTATAATCCTTACTTTGTAATTCAGACTCGCTCAGAGGACGAGACGAGCTAGCGCTAACGAGCGAGACACAACTGTTTACTACTGATCTCTTCTCTCTCGCTCACATCGTGTTCTGCGATTGTTATCGCGTGCGGAGTTCAACGTGGGTCGCGCATCTAGTCAGTTGCACGGACTCTCGCGTGTGGTGGTGGACCTTACTTTGCGACGGCGGTGCGATCGCAAATTGTGCGATTTCTCGCTAAGCGGGTAAGAGAGGAGCCTATGATATTCTGCAAGAATTCGCTCGAGTACACAAGACGCGCAAGCGCGATTCTAAACAGTTCGCTTTTGACTCACGACCTGGCCGATGGCACTAGTCGTCGGCAAAGCTCGTCGATTGAGTGGAAAATTACCAGAAACAAATGCGATAATGTTATGCGGGGTTTTCTACAAAACAATAAGTCAAATTAACGTATAAAAATAAACTTGTAACATCTGTTGAGATGTTGTAATAAATAAAGAATATGATTTTTTAAAGGCGAGATTTACGCCAATTCTGACCGAAACCGGGCTTTTTTTTAATCAGTTTTGATTGCTTGACGAGTCAAGACTGAAATGAAAATTTTTAATCACGTTTCCCGTCATTTCCCCTTCATAATTTCCGAAAAAATGTGTTGATATCTGGAAAATCATAAAATAAAGACATTAGCGTAGTTTCTACGTCAATGATTCAGTGTAAGTCCCGGTAAACGTGATTGAACACTTCCATTTTAACTTTGGTTTCGGTATCTGATGCAAATTTCTTATTTTGTTGATTTTGGAAATTTTAATATTCATCACATTTTCTTTTACTGTATTCTCAGAGTATTTAGAAACCACTGAAAAAATAGCTAAACGCTCCGTTCTCTACGAGTAAAACATTAGTTTTGCATAGAAAAATCTTTATAGGCGTATTTAAATAACTTTTATGAGTAATTTTTGTTGGGAGGTGGAAGTTTTTTCGTCGAAATCGGAGTAGAAACTATAGCTCATAATGGTCAAACAACGTTGATGATGCGTATGACAAAGAGCTTTGATTGATCTAAGATAAATCTTATTTATCCAAGTTTCAGATACTCAATATATCTGACTTTGATAAATATATTATTTACTGCAAGCTTAATTCATATCGTTTTCTATGTGTCAATGGAAAGATTTCAAAGAAAATTTTGGCTTTTTCTAATTTTTCCAACTCTTCAATATGAAATTCTCTAATTATTTAAATTATTAAAATGTTATTTTCCTAAATCTTAAGTATACGCTTTTGTGAATAATTTGAAGTTTTATTTTTTTTTTATGAGTTGAAATTGCTATTTTAGTTTCTCCTCGACAATCAGTAATTTTGTTCGTGTCATAGCATTTTATTACGGATAGATACACTCGATGCGTTATCTGCACTACTTGCAGTAAAGCTAATTCAATATAATTGGATATTCGAGTTATGCAGCTCCCCAGAGACTAGAGAGAGCAGATATATACCGACATTTTACGCTCCATGTCTAAGAAACGAAAACCTTCGTCACGAAACGTGACCGCACGTGCTGTAAATGTAATGCTACTTGCAGAGCCACGCTCAACGAACTAACATACTTTTCCGTTTCCGTTTGCTTCTTCGGCCAGTTCACGCTAGCCGGCATCTGCTAACGCATCTTCTCAATCTTTAACTTGTCACAAGTAAAAATCCTTAATTTTCCAAAATGACTGACAACAAAGAGCGTACCTTCATCATGATCAAGCCTGATGGCGTCCAACGTGGACTCGTTGGTCAAATTATCCAAAGGTTTGAAAATAAAGGCTTCAAGCTCGTCGCCATGAAGATGGTTTGGGTGAGTACCGAAATGAACTCCCTACCCCTTGAAAATCATTGCCACGTATCTGGACGTAAATTTTAATAAATTTGCACTTTCCTTTCTTCGGCGGTTTTTTCAGTTTATCTATATAGGACTAGTGTTCATTTCGAAAATTGAAGCATTCATAGACATAGACCCTTCAATATGCTTTTCAATAAATAATCATTGTTTATAAATTTTGTTTATATTTTAGCCAACTGAATCTCATCTCAAAGAGCACTATGCTGATCTCTCTGGAAAACCATTCTTCGGAGGTCTCATCAAGTACATGAGCTCTGGTCCAGTCGTACCCATGGTAAGAAAATGTTTAAGTGTTTAAAAACGAAGCTCTCATACTCATTTACAATGAACTTTTTCTCAAGGTAAACTTGAATTGATCTTCAATGTTGAGAAGAAGCCCTTTAAAAATCTCTGTTATGTAATAGCCTATCAAATGTACTACTGAATTTAAAATCAATGTTCTTGTATACACGTATACAAATTTTTTCCAATTAATGTTATTTGAGTGCTGAGATATGTTAAATCGAATACTTAATCAAATACTGATTCTTTAAAAATAATCTGTTTTACAGGTTTGGGAAGGTTTGAACGCTGTCAAAACTGGCCGTGTTATGCTTGGTGAAACCAACCCTAAAGACTCAGCTCCAGGTACCATCCGTGGAGATTTCTGCATCCAGGTTGGACGCAACATTATTCATGGATCAGACTCTGTTGATTCAGCAAACAAGGAAATCAAATTGTGGTTCGGTGATGAGAAGAAGAAGGAGGTTGTTGACTGGGCTTCGTGGGCTGAGAAATGGATCTACGAATAAGCAAAAGACCGAACATTAATTTTTCATTCCATTTAAAAAGATGAATTGATCAAAGATCATTTATACTGCCTTTGAGGTGGTTAGTGATAAATGTACATACTCAAACCATGTGGCAAATAAAAAATGTTCAATTTTATTCCATGGCTGATTTGAGTTTTATTTACTTTAAACAAAGAGTTAAGTTAATTTTTATAAGCCAAGAAGTTGAAATGATTTGTGAAATTTTCCTTACTTTGGTCATAAATAATTCTGGAATGTAGAAATAATTTATATAAAAAAGTCCTTTAATAATTTCAACATTTTCACCAATTGCAAAAAAACGTCTTCAACTAATTAGTTAATGATCTATAGTAAAATTACATTATTGCTTCATTGAGTTCATTTTTACAAATCTTATCTTAAAATAATTTCTCACAAGTAATCATAGATTTGCGTAGGTATTGCGAATGTTTTATTATTTTATTGTAATCGCAAGTAGAGAGAAAGAAAAAGAATCAAAACACAAGTTTATTGTCGTAACGATTATTCACTATCGCGTAACAGGCTTATCGGATGCCGTGATTGAATTATGATTTTGACGCAGATGAAAAGTGAACGAAGTTCGTAGATGCGATTTCCATTAGATAATTGTCTAGTACTCTAACGAGTTGACAAAAAATTATTTTAAAACGCTAGTACTATATGATAGATGAAATCGTTGTAATTTTAAGTAGTATTATTGAAGTCAAGTGCGCCTTTAAATCTTGCTATGAATTTTTATTGAAGCAAAAGATTGTTATATTATTTACTTAAAAAGTGTAAACAATGTGGAAATTAGGAGCATCCATTCAAATTTTAATCGGAGTTAGTACTGGTGTTGTTCTGGGATTCACGCTCAAAATGTTTACAGCGCAACCTTGGACGGAACGAAATCTGATGTATTTACTATTTCCTGGGGAACTTTTTTTAAGAATTGTCAATTGTCTTATATTACCACTTGTTTTATCGAGTATCATAAGTGCAAGTTCAAATTTGGAACAATCCGGAGGTATGCATGAAATTTAAATGTACATTATCTGTTACAAAAAAACGTACTATAATTGCAGGGAAAATTGGCTCAAAAACATTGCTCTATTACATCGTCACCTCCACAGTAGGAATACTTCTGAGCATTACTTTAACTCTGTCGATTCGACCGGGTGAATGGGGCTCCGAAATCGATTACCTGGGCAACTTTGATTATACGGACGACGACGAAGAGCAAGAAAATTCGTTCGTGCGGGTTAATTTTACAACTGCGGATGCATTTCTTGATTTGGCAAGGTCCTTTGACTGAATACCGAAAATTAATTTTTCATACTGATATGAGCACTTGATTTTTTTTAGAAATTTGTTACCAGAAAATTTAATTCAAGCGTGCTTATATCAAGTGAGTATCGACCTGTAGATGTTCTGATAACCGAAAATCCCAGCTAAAAGTTTATTATTTCATTCAGTTTCAAACAGTTTTGATTGATCTCAAGAAAAACACAACTGATCAAAATGGTAAAATAGTTACATGAATTTTTGAATTTTTTTATTGCCATCCGCAATTCGCAACTTTGAGAATAAAAAATGATTGCATTTTTTACCATACGCGTAAAATATTCATGAGCTTTTATTATGGCAATCTGAAAAATCAAATTTATTACAAAGGATGGACATAATAAATCCCATAGAATTGAAGATTGTCTGAATTGTAAATTCTTATATTATATTTATTATAAAAACGGCATTGCAGTATACGATTTGCCCATATCTCACGAATATACATCGGGCACGAACGTCTTGGGTTTGGTATTCTTCAGCTTGGTATTCGGATTGACCTTGAGTAAAATGCCGGACGAACAAAAACTACCCTTGCAGAGCTTCTTCCAAAGCTTAGCGGCCGCCACAGCCGAAATCGTCGATGCCGTCATCAAGTATGTTCAATAAATTTTCATCTCATAGCGGAGCAAAAATGAAAACCGGCCAACGTCTTGCAGAAGCGCACCGATCGCCGTTGTGTTCCTGATCTCGAGCAAATTGTTACGCACCGAAGAAACTCAAACAGAATTGACGCGGCTGCTCGTGTTCGTGGCGACGGTCCTGCTGGGCCTCGCCATACAGGCCCTGCTACTTTTGCCGCTGATTTACTTCATCTGGATGGCGCGCTGGCCTTACAAAATTATAAAGAACCTTGGCCCGGCCCTGGTTACGGCTTTTGGTACTTCTTCGAGGTATTATACGTCGTTGTACTCATCGAGCTTGTGAAAACAATAGCCCATGTGCAATAATATGAAGTCGATTTTAAGATTTTCCCGCACGCTGTGATGAAAATGACATTTTTCAGCACTGCGACGGTTCCTACTACAATAAGATGCTTGGACAAACTTGGAGTCGATCCGAAAGTCTCGCGCTTCGTCGCTCCCATCGGTGCTTCCATAAACTTGGATGGCATAGCTTTATACGAAACTGTTGGTGCTATTTTCATCATGCAAACAAGAGGATTTCATTTATCGCTAATTCAAACTGCAGCCGTCAGGTATGCGTCGTCAAAATGATTCAATAATTCAAAACGATATTCCTTAAACGTAGAAAAAACTATTTTAGAAAAATATTAGCAACAATTTCAGAAAACGCGATTCATAAAAATAATTTTATTTCATTTTTAGTATTACTTGCACATTGTCGTGTATTGGTGCTGCAGGAATACCTAGTGGTGGTTATCCAATGCTAATTATGGTATTAAATGCTTATGGAATACCTGCTGAAGATGTTGCCCTCATAATTGCAGTTGATAGCTTCATGTTGAGTGCTTTTTTAATATTAAATAATTTCCTACTATTTTTAAAATATGAAAAAATAATTATAAACTATTTTGTAGTGATCGGTTTAGAACTATGGTAAATATTATAGCTGACAGTCTAGGATCAGCAATCATCAGTCGTTTGATCAGAAAAGAAAAGATAGATGCAGAGCATGCCTTCCAAGATTTTGATGAAATAATTTCTTAACGATATTAATTTGAATAATTTTTATTTTACAACAATGCAGTGTATCAAAAAAGTTAGATACAAAAATTATTTGATTAATCTCTTACCAGTAAGAGAACATTATTACAAATTTACAATAGATTAAAAGTATTTATATTTCTAAAAATATATCTAGCTTATAGTGTAACCAGTTAATATGTATCCTCCACAATTATTTGTGTTTATTTCTGGATGTGTCCTTTCTTCTAAAACTTGATAGGAGCGCAAAAAGCTTGAAAATAATCTTAAATTAATAGTACTGCTATTTTGTTTCAAAGCAATGTATGTTTCTTGCAATGGTTCTCGACTAGCATGATAAATTATAAAAGGTCTTGAAGACTTCACAAATGGTAAAAGTTTAGTTACAATGTTCAATGGATGTTCTTTGGCAATAACAACCAAACTATCAGCTTTGGATTTTGATATAAGATCCATAGATTGTTCTAAGTCAAGAACTTTTTTCGATTTTTTCAAAACTGGTTCTTCACTTGATAAATTGTCCACATTTTTTCTTTTCAATTCATTGATGTTTTCCATATTAACTTTGTCTTGTTCACCTTCAACTTTATTTTCACTGTTCAATGTTGGTGTTTCAGTCATTTCAACTTCATTGTTACCGTTACTACAATTTTCATGAATTGTATCATTTATCACAATAGGATTTTTGGATTCATTATTTCCATAAGTTCTTAAAAAGTCGAATATGCTCACTGTCGTTATTCTGTCGGACTGTTCTTGAGGAAAATTCATTGCTCTGATAATTGGCATTTGTGGAAGATGATCTCCAGAATGAAGATAAATTAAATTACCAGATGTGTTCTGACCGATTCTTGATAACATACCAGCAGGTACAAGACCAGCTGTTCCGCTGTCATATAACATATACGTACCATCGGCCTGGATATTGCAGTATGAAAAAATCTGGGCTAATGTATCCATTCGGAGATGGTAAATTTTTTGGGGATCTTGCCTTTGATATATTTCTTGAAGAGCAGCTAATGTTGGCCTATGAATCGACAAAAATTGACAATACTTTTTTTCTTTTTTCTTGATATATTTTTCTTGTGAGTATTCTGTTTTTTCTGCAAACGATGCATTATTTTCAATTAAAGAGCTAACAATTTCTCGTCCGGATTTGCCGGCGTCTTTCAATTCGAGGATGTCACATTTCGAAAGCTTTTGTGACTTGCCATCATCATTAATCGATCTATTATCTCTACCACTTTCTACAGCATTTTTCAAATCATGAAGGGAATCTGACTTCTCTGCAAGTTCCAAGTAGCACACTGTCCTTTTTGCCTTTTTTAATTGTTTATCTTCTTCAATAATTTTGAAAGTACTCCAATAGGGTTTGCCAATGATAGCATTCATCTTGATTTCTTCTCTGCCTAAAGCTAACGAGCCGGTTTCCGTAACTCGATAAACTTTTTTAAAATTTAACTTTTGAATGATGACATGGCTTCCCACTGTCACTGTGTAATTAGGTCCTGCTAACTCCTTCATGATTGTTGCAAAACTGGCACAAAAAACAAGTGAAACTGACAAGAACGAATTTTGAGGTTAATGAAAATAATACACATACACCACACGTGCTTAGGTTTACGACGACTCGACAGTCGGTAGACGCTGCACGTTCACCTACACTGTGGCAACTGGCAGACGTCAAGCAAGTCCACCATGAATTTGGATAACCGCAGAAGGTGGTGTCGCCATCTACATTAAGAGACTCGCTGACTTGAATGCGGGCAATCTACGAAATAATAGTTTTTAATGTGGTTTACACTTCCAAGGTTTGAAGATGACGAATTCGACCTGTGTTTTTTTTTGCTCGAGTCTAAAAGTAGAAGTCAATGGATTTATTTACCTGTAGTTGTAAGTATATTTATTAATTAAAAATATATTGATTCTATTTCTTTAACATTTTTTTTATTTAAACGTTTATTGTATCATTAAAATTGTTGTGGGTCCTGATGTTGGGACATCTAATTGTCAATTGAAAAAAGAGCTTAATCGGAAAAATTCTTTGTTCAATAACGAAATTTACTTAATAATTACTTTTCATATGAAGAGGGATGTAAAATTTTCTGTATGAAGGACTAATTTTAGCTGATAATCATTAGGACTTTTCGATTGAAAGGAATTTCAAGGTAATATTTAGAAAGATATTTTACATTATACTCGTCGAAAAACGCATTTGAAAATCTTATGTGTTAATCAAATGAGTTTAAATTTTAGAATATTGTCATTAAATTATTAAATAAATAAAAAATTGCGAGTTCTCTTTAAGAATGAAATAATATCGCGTTAAACTCGTTATAAGGTTCATTAAATTTTAAAGTAAAATGTATATTTACATTCCATATACGCAACAAGTTGTGAGCTGTAAGCTAGTTTTTAGAATTTACTGCACTAGTTCATTCGCGAATGATGACAGTAAATGAGAAAAACGTTATTTGAGTGCAATATAGTTGCACGTCCATCAGTGCAGCTAAGACATTGCGAAATTCTAAAAAAAAATGACGAGTATGTTTGCACCAAACTTGTTTCACAGTCGGCGCTTCATTCCAAATGTGGTAAAAAACTCGATCTAATCGTCACTCGCGAGAACGTTAATGTTTTTAAAAATATTTAAAAAACGAGAAATTTGTATCAAAAGTTGCGAGTTTTAAAAAAGTTATATAAATACCGGTGATTTGTCATAATGATAGGCCAAAGTTAAAAAGAATGATAAGTACAAGTCTCATGGAGGACGCTTTCTAAACAAGCTCGCGTAAAGCTCATGGCGATCGGCGAATTAGACGTTTCAGCTGAGTCAGTTAATTATATAGCTATTCTCTCTCTCTCCTGATGAATTATGAATGTATCCGCGAGGATCGTCGCCGGCGCTCGTTTCCGAGTCATGGCATTCGTCGCGTTGCACAAACTCTGCGTCCGAGTCTCCGATTCGCGCGTGGGTCGCTGCTCGCAATTCGACCTTGCTTACTCACATATAGATACGCTTGTCGCCAGCAGCAGCGCATATCCTCGCTCCATAATTCAAAATATGTTAATGCAAAAAAAAAAAAAAAAAGAAAAAGACGCTTATGTAACGATCGCGCAGCGACCGTGTATTGGTACATCCGCGCGACAATCGCCTACTTTTTCCAACATCCACAACTCCGCAGCGCGAGCGTACATTTAACGATATACAGTCTGCGAGTTCTGAATGAAGCACTCGGCAGGTATTTCGTAACGAGCGCTCCATTTGTTTTCACGTGCCGCTCGAAATTCCGGTCACGCCTCGCTCTCGAGTCTCTCTCGACTTTGTTCAACCACAACGTTTTGTCCTTTGCCTGTATTCTTTCGTTTTTATACGTGCAAATATAAAGCGGCGCGAAACCTTTTCAAATCTTATAACTTATGGTATTTTGTCTACTGAATCTTTCACCGACTTCCTGCAGATTATTTCATTTATTCGCTCATCCTTCCACTCTGGAGGTTCCAATAGTAAGTTACTAGATAAAAATACAATGTATTTGACGATGCAGATTGTATAAGTACACGCGATGCGCTTACCAGCCGTAAATTCGTTCGGAGTAAATCACACGCGCGCACACAATGGCTCACGAGGATACGAATTAGCGGCTAGATAGTAAAGTTGTTATCGGCTTGAAAAATATGACAATCATCGATGCGCGCGAGTCGAGGATGCCAATATTATACTCGCCCGTAAGCGCATTTTTACGTGCAAAAAAAGGCAGTCGCTAATAGTATAAGTAGCGGCTGCGAAATGGGTCGTGCTCGCGCGCAGCCGCCTTCTCGTTAATTGTACACTATGTACACACGCGGAGCGAGCGCATATACGATGTCGAGCGCGCGCGCGCGCGCCTGCGAGAGAGACACGCGCGATTGCCATCGCTCCTTCTCGCCACATAGCTCAACAGGCAGTTGTCGCATTTGCAGCGCGTATACGCATCGCTATTACATAGAAATCAAAAAGGACCTTGGTCGAGTGAAATAGCGACTTTTCATTAGTAATTTTCTCATCGGCTTGGTCGATCGGCGATTAATCGACGATCAATCCGACGAAACGATTCCGACAGCGAGATCGGTACTACAAAAGAGAGCTTTTTTGTCAAGATCTTATTTACTCCTTTATTTTTTCAACTCGATCGCGCGCTCGTTTGAATTTTGCTGCGTGTTTTTTGCGAGCTATATGTACTCCAGTAAGTCCGCGTCGCTGGATAATGTGTCAGCAGGACGAGGGTAATCGAGGCGAACGAATAATTGAAACGTTATCCAGGGCAGGGAAAATTGAAATTGTTATCAATTGGTCATACGTATATGAGATTAGCCTCGCTCGAGTCGGAGAACGCGATAAGAGCTGGTTGTTGCTCTAGTCGAGATTACAAATTATAAACTTTCACGTTAAGCGCCGAGGTGGATGCACAAGGATAGATCGCGCATAGGCTCGGGCTGCTGCTGCTGCACCGGAAGGGAGCCATCAATGGCTGCCCGTGGCGCGCTCTATTATATACATATCGTGCGCGCAACGAGCTCGCGCTAGCGTTTATCAGCTCGGTATTTCGTAAGAATGCGCGCGTTTATGTTGTACTGCATATAAACACACAGTGCAGTACAGAGAGCTCGGCGCGGAGCGGCCGTAACGGTACCCGTAAACCGCCGCCGCCGCCGCCGTTGCAGTCGACGATCCTTGCGCGCACTTACTCGCATAGAGCGAAAATGTGTATACAAGTCGCGCAGGACGACGATCGCGGGGGACGACGCATGGCTCGTGATACAATATCGTCACGCCACCAAGAGAACTACGTTGAAAAAATAGCAGACTCGCCGACGTGCAGCTAATGAGGCTCAATTTGGCCAAATAATAAAAGCGTTCGGTATATCGCGCTGCACGCGAGCCGCTATAGTATATACAAGGGCCCCGCGTGTAGACCGTCCGAGGAAGAGATTAGCGAGTGTCAGCGGTATATGGTAGCGAGTCGAATAGCAGCAGGTATTATGGTTTAGCTGGGCCTACGGAGCCCGTGCCGTATATATAGCGCCGTGGAGTGCAGCAGCGAGACGCACGAGCTGGACAAAACGCCGTACAGGTATAGCACAGGCGCTTTAGCAGCAACACGGGCTCGAGGAATGGAGAAATCGGTTGGAGGTGGGAGCTCCTCCACTGCGTAGCCGTATGGTAGTGTATTCGCGCGCGGCGCGCCTTCTCTCCCCGTCCCATACATACCTACTCCGTGTTGTATGCTATATACGAGCGCGAGGCCCTCGAGGCGCACCAGTCGGCATTCGCTCTCCTGCACGGTGTATATTCGCACAGCCACTGTCGAGCCAGCAGCACCGCAAGGACTGTACACTTTCTGTGCGCGCCTGTGTGTGTTTTTCTGTTTCTCCAAGTGTGTGTGTGTGTGTGTGTGTGTGTTGTGCACGAATATATACATAGCTATCGTAAGCAAAATACATACACGAGATCGCAGTTAGCACGCGCGCTGCAGCTGCGCGCACCAGAGAGCCAGCCAGCCAGCCACCAGTCGCAAGATCGCCGTTATGGCCTCTGCATGTCTCGCGATCGCGAGCAGCGCTGCACATTGTTGTTTCGCGACCGAGTGCTAGTAGTGTAAGTGGTGTCTTTCGTTATATACTCGTACAACGAGCTTGCTTGGACTGAAGTTCCTCGTGCTGTGTCCAGTGACAAAATGTGATCGGTGCCTCTCTGCTGCTCTCTTGTAATTCATAATCGACTCCGAATCCGAGAGACCTGTCAGAGCCGCTTTAACATCGTTCGAGTCGCAGACGCGCAGACATCGTCTCGGAAAATAAAAGCAACGAGGATCACAGCGGCGAGTCCTTGACTCGTCTTCTCTCTCTCTCTCTCTCTCGTTCTCCTCTTTCTCGGCGCGACCGCCTGTATATACGTATACGCACGTCTCTCTCTCTCTCGCTGCCGCTGCAACAGCGAAATTCCCGAGCCTCTAAATGGTGAGTAATCGTGCGGGACCATTTACCATGGTGGTGCACACGGCACGGCACGGCGTGGCTGGCTCGCGCAGCTGCCGATTGCGATACGCATCGCTTCTCTCTCTCTCTCTTTTCCTCTCTCGCCAGCGAATAACTCCAAGGATCGCGAGGATCGTTCCGTATATATGTATAATATATATTTGCTAAAAGGCAGATCGGAGAAGGCGCGAGCCTCCGTACCGTTCGGCTATACCGTAAGCGTTTACTTGACGCCTCCTTTCTGCATGGCCAGTGCGCGGCCGACGCGCGTCACGCCGCGTTAAATTGCCACTTTTCAACATCGCAACCGATGTATGTGTATGAAAAGTCCCTCCGATTCGCATGGACCATATAGCTCGACCCCATGCATATACTGCAGTACCTGTGTATGTATGAATACCGATCTTGAACTTGGCATGTCGCTCGCATTGCAACACATTGTCTTGTACATGCTTACGTCTATATAGACAAGCTGAAAAAGTCTGAGAGGGACTGAGAGAGGGAAAAAGAGAGAGCTACAATCGAGCTTATTGTCAGTCTCTCTCTCTCTTTCGAGCAGCTCGGGCTATGTGCATCGTGCGTGTATATGCGCGACTATCCTGTATATACCTTGTGTGCGTATCTCTACGTACATAACATGCGCTCGCCAACTCCATGTATACATGTGTATGTATGTGTGGGTGAATATGTGCGAGTGTGTAGGGGGCGCGCCAAATAAAAAGCATCGTCCTGCTCTACTGCTGTGCACTACGTATGTACCGCGGATCGTGCAGGCTGCAGCGAAGCGCGCGCGTATAGCGAGAGCCGCGCTGCAGCGAGGATGACGTTGAATTTACGCATCGAAAATCTCCTTATCTCGAATCTTCGCGCATACCCATTATACCTTTTGCTAAAAACTTGTACGTATTTTGCTGCTCTCCGCGCGAGGCGGCTCTTTCTTTTCTTTTTTTTCTTGCCTGTGTTCTTCCTCTCGTTCGGGGCTATCTCAAGCTGTGAAGAATTATAATATTTTTACCGTTCTTTGGGTGGTTTTTTTTTTCGAGTAAATGTTGGTGCTTCGGAGATAAAACTGCATTCCGATCGCTTGTGAGCCTCGTAGTTTCATGAAAAATATACCTTCGATTAATTCATTTGTTTATTGATAGATTTCTTTTTCGTTGCTACTCCTTTAATTGGGAAAGTGATTTTGTGGAAAATTTCTCAAATTCAATTCAAATATTTGCCTAATGTGCACTTTTTATATTATACAATTACTGGACATTTCTCTTTCTCTCGGTGAATAGAGAAAACAATGCACCTCGATAGCATCACGATGAAAGTCGTGTACTTTTTCCTACTTTTATCTTAATTCGCATCATATACATCCACGCTGTTTCTTTCAATTCAACAGGTTCCATTGATTTCTTTCGCTGTAAAAGTTATTTGTCTCGAATACCGTGAGTTGATTGGAATTTCGCGAAGGTCGTCGCGATCAAATTTTGCATTCATTCGTTATTCCTTTGAAACTGTCTTACCAGTACTACAGTTTAAAAGTATTCGGAACACTGTTATACTCATTTAAATAATATTATTCACGGTGAGTTGTTATCATACAGTCGAAATTTGCACAAAAGGAGGGCGTTGTTAATGGCTAGAAATAACTGGAAACTAAAAAAAACATCGATTCAAGGATTCAAATCGATATATTTTTTCAAAAGATGAAGAATGGCTTGTCGTTTTTGTGGCCCAATCACCAAGGCTTTAAAAATAACTTTACAGCGTACAATAATGCACGTGTGTTTTTTTTTTGTTTTTCTTTTTCGTTCAAAATATATCTTTCGAAAATGACGTTTACGAGCGATTTTAAAAAAAGCGAAAGGGAGAGAAGAGAACAGATCATAATTCATATGCTTGCAACTAACGCGAGAATGTATTTTTCATTTGTATTTTTTAGGTTTTATGGCCGAGATATTGTGACCGAAGTCAGAGTCAGTGAGACAAAGGGAAAAAGAAATAGGAGATAAAAGGGCCGAGCGAGAAGCAGGATGGCGACGATGACGAACAGAATGTTACCCTGGAGGATAACGATGCTGAACTTGGATAAATTATGGCTGCTATACGGCTGCATATTTCTCGTGACTTTTGGAATTCAAGAGGTAAGTCGAATCTTCGCTTATTATAACTACGAGCATATATATATATATACATTTTGTAATTTCCAACCGAACAGACCTCTCTAATCCCAGTGGCATTAAAATAAAAGCAAATAAAACAAGCGAATAATTGCGAAAATTGCCAAGTAGCCTGTGCTCTCGGATCCGAGAATTAATTTCTTCGGCATACTTCGATACACTTCTTTATGCATACACGCCAGTGTTTCACAAGCAATTCAAGAGACTCATCAAGAGATTCTCTCGGAGGTAGGCCGAAACCTTCGCGACACCTTCTCGACGTATTAAGCTAACGAAGGTTAACTGCGAAGTCTCGCGCGTTCATTGTGCCAACTAGTGTACTAATTATGAGCGAGTAGAGAAAAGAGCGTGCGAGTGCGCGCAAAGTCGTGCGCTTATAAAAAAGAATAAATACGCATCTCCGCTGCGGAATCGCATACTTTGCATGAAAGTTTTTTATTTCTTTCTTTTCATTTCTAAAATGCCTCGAGGCGTATTATATGCCGCCTCCGCTCGTAAATACGTTTTGCATGTTGAAATCATTCGCGCGAATCCACGTAAAATCTTGTTTCATAGTGATAATTGACTCGATCGAAAGCTCTCTTCGCTTTTCAACTGAATAACTCGAAGCCAATTGTATCACAATGAGCTCTATTAATTTACTTTTCGGCTATGATTCAATGCAATAAATTCATCAGAGTAACTGGATTTCATTTATCCTGTTTAATTGTCTCAATTTGCTAAAACAGCCCAAGCCTCGTGACTCGCTAAAAAATGTATGAAACATTTGTTCTCATTTAAATTTTCATGAATACGATATCGTTGCCACACATAAATGCATAATATACGCGCCGGCTTCACTGCTGCGAAACTGTTTTCCTCGAGGCGTACGTCCATAAATGGGCCCTGCAGCAGTCGTCGCTTTTAGACATATGTACATGCAGGTTATCGTGAACTTATATACATATATACATTCACGACGAAGTCACAATTTGCGTAACCCATGTCTCTGCTCTCCTGCACACGCAGAAGAGAAAGTTATTTGCGTTGCTTACAAACATTCACGCGTATTATATACTTACATATATAAAACGAGCCGGTTTCCGACCAGTTTTTCTCTCGCTCCTCTACATCTTCTAATACGTTATAATGTCGTGACCCGATAGCGAGTCTCGATTAACTCGTAAATAACGACGCATATTGAGATAATAGTCACATATGTTACAATGACATCGACTGCAACTGGTATATATTATTGAACGAAATATGCAGGCTTTCATTGATAATGCATGTGCAATATATTTGCAGACAAAGTCACAGCTGCTGGAATCGGAGTTCCAGCCGACGGTCACAGCCATGTGCAAGCCCGGCTTCATGAACATCCGCGTGAACTTCAATCAGAGCTTCGTGGGGACGGTGCACTCGCGCGGCTACAACAAGGATTACCGCAGGCCGCCCTGCATGGCCACGGGCAACGCCTCCAACTCCATCAATCTCAAGATCGATCTTTTCGCCATACCGGATTCACCCGAGTACTGCGGCATCGTCGTTAACAACGTAAGCCGCACATGAATATTTTCTTGGGATGATTCACTTTTTGTAACGATATTACACGCGCTTGTACGACCGCCTGTGCTCTTATATAGTTGCCGTTGCGACAACAATTTTACACTCACCATCTCTTTTTATCCGATCGTTACTACGCGATTTATGAATTTTAAAACTTCCGCTTACTTCCGCTCAATGACACGAACCGAATTGCCAAATCGATTTCAGTCCGATATGCTTTTGTAATTTCCTCGATCGCATTCGATTATTGAATCGGAAACGTTCTACATCGGTAAAAATAAATCATATTTTTATAAAATAACATTTATTCATTATTCAAGTATCATAGTCATGAATCTGCAATGCTTATGCGTTTACACTAACTTATTTTTATCGTATTTTCTTTATTAGAGAACAGACGAAAGATCCATCTCCTTGGCAGTGAGAATACACAAAACTCTGGAGCTCGCAGATGACAAATTTTACGTGATAACTTGCGGAAATACCAAGTACAGAAATGCCAGGTAAATTTTTCATGATCATAACTTTTTTGTCTTTTTTTTCAAAAGAAAGACAAAAAAATGTCCAAATAGATATTGGATGACTAGACTGCAGCATTGAGAAACTAATACTATGTTAAATAATGTACTTATCGAATGTCTTTCAAGTAAATTAAGAACTTATGCAATTAGTTGAAGAGATCTGCAAGCTTATTGACTAACTAAGCAAACGCCTGTGCCAAGAATAAATTAAAAGATATTCTTCATTTTTGAGCTTAAAGTTTTTTTATTAGTATGCTTTAAAACGTAAATCGCTGTGATGCAACAGCAAACATTTAATACGTTCTATGTTTTTTTTAAATATAAAATTTATTTCTACGTAGGAACGAGACGTCTTTGGTGTCGCTACGACTTTTGGATAGTGCGACTAATAGGCGAGTGCAAGAGGCCATTTTTGGGCATAACTACACTCTTAGAGCCGAAATTTCACCCGTTGACCGTGAGTATTCAAATTTTTGAAATAGATTTTTCACAATTAACAATATGATTTTCTTTAATAATGCTTTTTCTGTTATTACAACAGTTACATACGGCTTCAAAGTGAAATCTTGTCTCGGTTTCGATACGGACAATCACAACGTAACTATCGTCGATGAACGAGGGTAAGCTAAACTTCATTTTTTCAATATTTCCGAAAAAGTAAGTTTAACTATTCGAGTATTTAATGAATGCACTCATTGATTGCACTATAACGATCGTATAACCAAGGAAAAAATATTACATTCAAAAGTAATGAATATATTCAAATCAAGTGCAGCAGTAAAATGTTGCCTGTTGTAAAAAACGACATTTTTAATCTATATGATAATTCATGCGTTGTCTTGCTTATTTTGCAGATGTCCAGATAAATCGAGATTCATCTCGAAATTCATCTACGACAGGCATGCAGGAACAGCCGAAGCGACACTGTCCGCGTTTCGCTTTTCCGATACGCAGAAGCAGTTACATCTTCAATGCGAAATAGTTTTATGCAAAGGTGAGACTAAAGTTCATTAAAGCTTGATACCCTGCAGTTGAAAATCGCAGAATGTAATCGATACGAGAACATCGATACCACGGCATCTCGATGCAATATTATATAGCAATGATGTAATGTTTTGATCGGCAGAAACGTGTGGAGAGCCCGTTTGCGACGGTGACGATAATGCGCTTGCCATCAAGGGTCAAGCTAATCCACGCGAAGAGGAGGCCTTGTTGCACGCCGGTACGAGCGTGTACGTGCTGAATCCCGGCGATACACCCAGTAAGTGCAATATTTTTCGATCGTAAAAAATGAAAAAAGTGTCTCTCGGTATATTAACGATGAAAAATTTTGCAACAGTGCTGCAGCCCCTGTGCGAAGACGGCATCATACACCCGAGCTGGCTGCTCTGGCTGGCGATAGCCCTGGGCATTCTGCTGCTCATCATGTTCATCATCAACGTGTTCCTTTGCTCGGCGATGACGTGCAGCTGTGCGCGCACCGAGATCATCGAGAAGGAGCCGTCGATCATCGAAGATTACGATCCTTACCGAAGCTGGCACGGCTCTCAATACGGATCGAGGTAAGCGCGCTTTAATCATTCACGATCTCGCAGCTGTGCAACTTTTTAAAATGAAAATGGTTATACACAATTATTTACGAAGGATTTTTGCCTTTTCTTCTGGTTGATTTATCACTTGTTTGTTTTTATCGTAGACGTAGTTGAAATAGCTGTTGTTGTTATGGTTGTTGATGTTGTTATTTTTATTGATTTTCTTAGATATTAGTCATTATTTTGTGTATTCCATAAGCTCACTTTGTCGGGACTTGTATTTTTTTGTAGCACGTACAGTACACAAGAAGTAGCCCGCGGTCGCGCCTAGAGCACGGTAGGATTGTGTTTTTTTATTTATATACCTTTCAACATAACTTGAGTGTCGATTTTGACACTTTCATTTTTCACGTAACCGATCATACTTAATTTTTTCCTTATAAATTATTCGACTTGTTTGCTTCTTGCCTTTCGCACGTATAATCGCTCTTGTTGTTTGTATTAATTTATTTATATAATGCGTAACAAAATGCACAAATGCACTGCTCATCATCTTCAGTTTCTGTCTTGACTAATATCGACAATATATTAAATAGCTCGTAATATTAAAACAAAAAACATAATGAGAATTTACTGCGTTCATCAATGCTTTTAATATTACTTATGACATTTGCCGTACATGGAGTACTCGAAAATATATACTCCAATAAAAGACGAATTACTGAGCGCACGATAAAAAATCAAAGTCGAACATGGAAAATTAAACTTTCAAATTGAGTCTGAACTTTGGGAGTATATGTTTTTGAGCTCGCGCAGAGATAGTTCAGCGATTTTAAAATATCGTCTTGTCCAGGTACTCGCTGAACGGAAAGCCAGGCTACACGTCGGGAGGCTCGACGATGAACTCGACGCGCTCGATCTCGACCAACAGCGACCACTACGCTATCGTACATTCGCGACCCGGCAGCCGTTACTCGGGTCCACACAACAAGCAACACCACCATCATCGGGGACCCTCGTCCAATCTCGGCTCCCATTATTCTGCCAAGTGATGCGCTGCATTGCTTTTTAGAAAATTTTAGTCTATTTTTATTTTTTATATTTCTAAGAAAAATCTCCGTATTGTATTATATAAAGTATCGTTACAGCATTTCATATTATATTTTAATCGCGAGCATTCGAGTTATATGATTTCCTTAATTTATCTAAATCCGATGAGCTATGTTAGAGGGCTAAGAAAAGTCAGTGCTTTATTTCTTTTATCTTATAAGTTGAAGCAAACTATACTAAAAATTAACAAGTACTGTTTTACGCTTGTTATTAATGGCTAGTAATGTTTGTTGCGTGCACAAAAGAACCCGGTTTAATGTCAATAGCAGTATCTGTACGATTAATGTAGTGTATATCTTATTAATGGATAGTATATAGATAACTAAAAGTCGATAAACCATTCGTCGCACCATTTTTCGGAAAATCGAATAAAATTTCATAATTTTCTCCAAGTACTGAATAAAAAAATTGTTTATATCAACATTTGTACATTGAAAATCTCAAAAAAGTTAATGATTCAGATAATTAATGTCATTAGCTTAGAAATTTGACCTACTCAAAGCATTTTATGTTACTAATTTTTAGAAGTAGTTGGAACGGAGAAATAAAACTTAAAAACATTTAATGGTCAAGTTGCAGTATGTTTATGAAGTCATTAAATAAATAGTAAATAATATTTAATTTTAGCAATCGTGCAATAATATTTAAACATGTAATATGATTTCAACCCCAATATTAATGAAGATCAACTAAAATTATTGACAACTTAATTAAATATATATCGCATATGAATAATTTTTGTAGCATTTTAATTAATAAGGTTTTATTGTAAAAAGCTTTTATACTTGTAAAATTTATAAATATTATATTACATACTAAGTAGAAAGTCATAGTTTTCACGAGTATTTAGATGAATTACTTATGTCATGAAGCTCATCAAATTAATATAAAAAAAATAAACGAAATACAATACTGCCGAGTGGTAATATGAGGAAATACAAATTCAATGATTCAAAATGATGAGGACTTATTACTTAACGCAATGCAATTGCACACCTAACAAATAATAGACTGAATTTGAAAAATATTGTAAAAAATATCATATTATTGTATATTGTAGCTTAACAGATGATTAAATTAAATATCAAATTTACATCTACTGAGTACATTTTTTTAATATTAACCTTTTTTTGATTGAACTTCATTTGACCGATATTGAAATTTGATTATTTTTGTCGTTGATAAATATTCACATTTTTATCTGAATTTTTGAATACTTGGAAGTTCCATTTTAGCTGCATTCTAGCTGTATTTTACCTTCTAGTTGAATTTTGGTGTCTCGTTTAGATTCTGCTTTGAGTCAAATCTCTTAACAGTTATTTAAGCAACAAGTGCCTAAAAGGCCTTTTTGCGCACAGTTTGTGTGAAAAGGACACGAGTGACGGTTTTATAAAACACACGAATTTATTTGATAACTGATTTAAATTACTTTAATCATAATTTTTACAGTGAATACAAATAATACTATTGTTTGACAAAAATTTAATCATCGAAACATGCATCCTTCGTGAATAAAATGCTGATAAAGAAAACAACGATGCCTTTTATCGCCTACTCGGGTTTAAAAGTAAAACAAGAAAGCATTTGTCACAGAAGAGCTCAATTTGATCAAATTTCCCGCCATTTTATTTCGAAAATTGTGTGTCTTGAATGAAGGATTAAACTTATATTGACTTTCGAAAACATACATAAAATACATGATGAAGCAAAAAATAATTCATAAAAAAAGTCTTTATATTAAAGACTGCAATTGCGCATATTTTAGGTAATAAGAAAAAAGCGCATTTATCACGTACGTAATCTTAATAAACATCGAGAATTGTTCGATAGGTAGTTTTTGGGAATTTTATGGACTGTTTTTCGGTTTCATTTCCAATTCGATGAAGGTACACAAAATCTTAATGATCATCTTCGTGAACTGTCATCTGGTGATCCAAAAAATCGGATTTACTTCCGAATTTCCTCACGCACTTTTCACATGCATAGTTTTTATGGATCTTTGTGCACTGTCTCCTGGTGCAAAAGCAGATGTGGTTTTCGTCCAAATTTTTTCTCGCATTTTTCGCATGCTTAATCTTTTTGACTTTCATGGAATATCTTTTGGTGTTTTGTTAAATTGCGTAAAAGCCCAAATTTTTGCTCGAAATTATCACGAGCATAATTTCGGTGACCCTCGTGTATTGTTTCTTGGTGCCTGAACAAGTCCGTTTTTTTTCCAAATTTTTTTTCGCACTTGTCGCATGGATAATCTTTTCGACCTTCGTGGACTATTTTTTGGTGGTGGAGTAAATTATATTTTAATCCAAATTTCTTCTTGCATTTATTGCATGCAAAGTCTTTGCGACTTTCATGGACTGTCCCTTGGTGCTTCCATAAATCTGAATTTCTTCCAAACTTCTTTTCACACTTGTCGCAAGCGTAATCTTTGCAACCTTCATGGACTGTTCTTTGATGAACGAGCAAATGCGATTTTTGCCCATATTTCTTCTCGCAACGGTCGCATGCAAAATCTCTGCGACCTTCATGAACTGTCTTTTGGTGTTTGAGCAAATTTGGTTTCAGTCCAAATTTCTTCTCACACTTGTCACATGCATATTCTTTCCGACCCTCATGAACTAATTTTTGGTGTTTCCTTAAATTGCTTTGATCCCAAAATTTTTTCTCACACTTCTCGCATACGTAATCTCTACGTCCTTCGTGTACTTTTTTTTTATGTTTTATTAAATTGCTTCGAGTCCCGAATTTTTTCTCGCACTTGTCACGAGCATAATCACGGTGACCTTCGTGTATAGTTTTTTGGTGCTGAATCATGATCCATTTTTGTCCAAATTTCTTATCGCACTTGTTGCATGCAAAATCTTTGCAATCTTCATGTACTGATTTTTGGTGTTTGATCAAATGGCCTCGTTTCCCAAATTTCTCCCCGCACTTGTCACATGCCAAATTTTGTCGACCATCGTGTATCGTCTTTATATGCATTAGCAAACTGTGTTTATTCCCAAATCTCTTCGCGCATATTTCACATAAGTAATCTTTGAAAACTTCATGGAATATTTTGTTGTGCTTTAGTAAAGTCAATTTATTTTCAAATTTTCTCTCACACTTTTTGCACGAGTAATCTTTGCAATTTTCGTGCACTGATTTTTGGTGCGTTAACAAACTCGATTTTTTCACAAACTTCTTCTTGCACCTTTCGCATGCAAAATCTTTGTGTTCTGATATTTGGTGTCTACTGAAATGACTTCGAAACTCAAATTTTTTTTCGCACTTGTCACATGCGTAATTTTTCGCTTCATTGCGAAGTGTGTTTCGGTGTGTTATCAAGCTTGATTCTATTGTAAATGCCTCCTGACTAGTGTCACAAATGTATTGTTTGCCGTCTAAAACAACATTGTCGTTTTCACTTAAATTATCTTGTGAGACAACTTCTTCGGATTCCTTCTCACTTTTATCCATTTTGGTTCCTAAATTAAACGATGGATCCTTTTATTTAGTGGCCCGGAAATTGAATCAAGATTTATCTTTTGGTATTATGGCTTGTTTCATTGGGAAATATACGATTCAAACTAATTTGTTTTTACTATAAACATGATCAGTACTATGTCGAGGGACGATGTCAAGATCGCTTAAGATCATATTGTTTACAATTAAGGTACCGATTTATCTGTTAATACATTCTCCTTCCAAATTTGAATCAGTTTAAAATTGTAACTTGGCGACGATTTCATCGAGGATTTTTTCGACCTTCTAAAACTACAACACATCAAAAAACTCTTTGCAATAAATCATAAATTATAAAAAATTGTTAACATTGTTTCCAAAATTCATCGCCCCTATCCGCTGCTGTCCCACGCTATGGAGTGGTAGGCGTGCTCCACAATACGCTACCGGTCACCAGGTATATCGCCGTTGCTTATGAGTAAAAACACAGTGAAAAACGCTACGAAAAAAAACATACTGATAAAATGCCATGAAAAAAAACACACCTCTTTG
>CACVKI010145222.1:161-28942 GCA_902732785.1 Trichogramma evanescens | reverse complement strand
ATTTGATTTTTTTTAATTTAAAAAATATACAAAATAACGATATACTAAATTTTTTTTTTAAATTATTACTAAGCGTAAATAACTTTTATGGAGGAAGCTCCTTGCCAATGTCTTGGCAGCGGTTTTTTTTTTTCTCTCGTACAGTTGACATTCATTTGTATTTTCATTCGTAAAACTTGTTGGATCTCGCCAGCAAGTATCGGCTGAGTTGAATATCATCACGACTACAGTGTGTGCGAGTAAAAGAATGTTGCGTAGACGCGTATGTGTAGCATAGACAAAAAAGTGGCGCGATATTGACTTTCGATTATCACCCTCTCCTCGGGAAGCTCGGGTGGTTTCGAGTAGTCCGTCGCCCCCTCGCTATATAACTCCCAGCGAGCTCCGGTGACGTCGTTCGGTGAATGAACGAGTTCTGTCTGCCGTATAAGTGAGTGCGAAGCGTCGCGTACATTTCTATGATACGCTTCGAGCAAATCTTGCGCGAGTGCGTGACGATGTACAGTATTTAATATGCAATATAAATTTACCGTGTTGCTGCTTGACTCGTTCGGTGTTATATGCATATCGGGCTTTGGCGAAGTGGCAGCGTTGATGGCTGAAATTTACATCAGACACATAGTGCATTTATCTTGTTTCGTGTCGAGCCTTTAATAAAATATAGCAATCAAATGTCAAGATCTGGGTATGTTTTTCGTTAATTATATTTGTATCGGGAAAAAAACAAAAGTGCTGCATTTGTACTCAGATGAACAATGTCAACTTTGAAAAATATCACAAAATAATACTTCCAGAATATTTTCTTATTTTCACACGTGATGAAACTTTTTACCGCTTGCTTCTCCAGATGCCAGACTGCGGTTTTTTCCATGCAGGGGTAGACGGGAGGGTCTGAGTAATGATGAAAGAGCGAGTCTCATTTAATGCGCGATGTAATCGAGCCAAAAACATTATCTCTCGTTTCGAATCTCTCTTGGTATGGCCTGTGGGTGCGTTTCTCAGTTCTTCATGTAGCTAGGGTTTAATTCACTTGACCCAAAAGCGTCGCCGTTGTCGCTTATGCTACGTTAGCACTAGAAGCTATTAGTACCGTCGGCTCATTAGCTCTCCATCGCTCTCCTTTCTTTCTTTGAGCTTCTTCCCTTTCCTGCAACAAAGGCTTCGGTCTGCTCGCGTACTCGGCTGACTACTATCTTTATCCTGCCGCGTACATTGCGCGGTGTACTTGTTTGCTTCTGTATCAATCTGTTTGAGTGTGTGGGCGTTCAGTTCTGCTCACGACGCGTTCAGCAGTCGACTGTAGATACATTGGTGGTGCGTCAACCAATCGCTAAGGCAAAGACTCGCACGAGCATTAGATAGTGCGTTTACACGTGTGTACAGTTTACGTAAGGACCTTTCAGCGAATAGCGACGCTTTAGTTCAATCCGTCGATCGATCGATGAAATAGCATTTGATTTGCGATGATTATTATAAAAAAATGAGACAGCTGCTGTGTTGGCTGTTCGCATACCTCACTAAATCGTGAAACCTAATGCCAACAGATTAAATGTTTGAAATTCGATCGACACAAAAATATGTCCTTTAGAGTTTCATTTCTATTTCAAACCGAGTTGTTCACTCAAGCTATACCGAACAGTACACCAGAACACCCGATGCGTCTGCGTACGTAACGACCAACTTTTTCTCGCTTCCAGTGTCAAGCGAGGCGCGATACTTGATTTTTGTTCCCCTCCCTGCCAAAAAGTCACTCAGGGAAAATTAAAAGTCAGCGGACCGCTCGTGTGACGTTATACTCGAGGCCGTTCGTCATCGCGCGCGAAAAATGTGTGTACTCCTCCCGAGCGCGCGTCTCACAATGAAATGGCGATAAACGTGCCAGGGCTGTTATAGCCTTGATAGCTTAGGGGGATGAAAACGTGAATTTTCGGCTGTTGGATGGTAGAGCATATAGAAATGCGCGCGGCAGAATTAGAGCTTCTGCTTGGCGGGTACCGATAAATCCGTAAGTATAGTTCGTTACGCCGTGCCGGGGTAGTGAGATATAGCTGCTAGAGTCTCGAGGTAGGGGCAGTCGTAGCCGAGTTATACGCTTCGTGTGCGCTCTGAGATGTGTATAGTCGTGTTGCTGCTTGCTCCTGTTGCTGTACCAATGCCATTCGCTGCTTTTGGATTTGCACATGCTTGCCTAGACTTTTGTATGCGCCACAAATATTCGATTACATGCATACGCGATACTCCAGTGCATTATGTTTTTTAAGTGCTCTGTAGTGTGTCCTCTTTGCAGAAACTGAGCTCATCTCGTTTCATCCGAAAAAAGGCCAACGAAAACTCAAGAAAATTTGATTAGTACGCCACACGCACGATCTCCGCATAAACATCATGCAAAACTCGATGAGAGTCACTCGTGCGTCGTGTGTGCATGGCTATAAGGCGAATAATAAATAGAAAGCACGTGAGTCAGCAACTCCTCGGGGACTTATGCTCGCGTACGAGGATGGAATTTTCGTTAAACGCCGTTTGTTTATGCGCGCTAACGCGTCCTCTCTTTTACTTAATAACAATAATGCCGATCCATAACAATAATAGCGCGCTCAGCCAAGTAAGAAGCCCAGCGAGAGATTCGATTCGAGATGCGGCTTTTATAGCTCTGTTGACGTGGCTAAGGCATTTAGGATATAAATATTGCGCGCCGCTTAGAGCCGGGGGAACGTTCAGGGAAACTTCTAGCAGTGCCACCGTATACAAGCAAGCATCCACGCGATCCCTATATGGATATCTAAGTGGCGGAGATTTGTTTTGATTGGGGTTAGCTTAATAGTGCGCCTCACATATTATACGGCGTATAGGGGAGAAAATGCGTGGCGTGTGCGTTCTGTGGCTCAGTCGTAAGTCGCTCGCGCGGAAGCACATACAAGTAGAGAGGAAGACTTTACGGGGGTACGGGGAAGTGCGCGCGGGCGAGAGCCAAAAAATCGTGAGCTCTCTCGTGGATACTTTATGCGATCGCTGCAAGTTTAATGCAAAGAGTTAAAATCACAGAAGTCGCTGAGTGCCCAGATGGAATTTTTAGCTTAATGAAAAGTGACGTAAAGAGCTGGAGAAGCTGCCATCGAGCGAGAGAGAATTGTGGCGTTCAATCAAAGATAGAAATTACTCTTGCGGGCCGGCCTGTCGATCTCGAAAAACGTTCGTTTATACGTTTACGTATACGTTATGCGGTGCCCCACTCGCACACACGTACATGCATACGTACGAATTTGCAATTGATGTCGACGCCGCGATTTTGAATAATTCATGCACCCCCCGAATGACGGCTAACGCACACACTCGCGCACATATAAACGGAACTGTGATCTTCGTACTCGCTTTCGGAGATTGACTCTTGCACGGATGTACGAGCTCGTGTCAGTAATTCGAGAGCTCACCAATTGAGCGGATTAATTCCAAAATTACTAGTGAAAAACTAATTCAATCTATTTTGACGTGAAACTTCTTTAGGGGCATTAAGTGCAAGGACTTTAGGAGATAATGTTGCCATAATCTTATTTTTTAAGTCTTTAAGATGCTCAAGTAGACATTAAAGTGAAGATAGAACATTTTCGGAAAATTCTAAGAAAATGGGATTCGAAAATTTATTTTTATCCTGACTTCGAGATGCAATTAATTCCCTTATTGGGATCAGCTTCCAATTTAACCACTAGATGTCATAATCGATTATGAACGTGAAAAAGGATGGTTTGTAGTTATATTCAAGTAAAATCAATTGGAATGAGGAAATTTGCTAAATCGACATTTTCACCTTGTTCATCATTTGCTCTAATAAATCGACTACCAATATATGAAAATTTTATTAAAATAGCGATTGCTACTTTAACAGTTTCTATTCTCTAGAATTAATACACTCGCAATCAATCTTCGTAGCACACTTCCCTCTTCTCGAAATTGTAAGGGCTTCAAAATAAAACCTGCGTCTATCCGCAGAAAAAAATCTGTAAATATGTGGATATCCAAAAGTATAAAAAAGAATTATGTATACTTAAAAAAAAAAGGTTTGTTCGCCACGAGTTTGAAGACATTAAACAAATTTAGCAATTTTCTATCCGTTTATAGGCAAAATATCTGCATCAAGTCTCGCTCGTTCGATCGTTGATCGAATGATTACAGTTAGAATTAGAAAGTCTCAAAAAATAACATTACATTGTAAATTGTATACATCTCTGCACTCTCTAGGAATAAGTAGTCAAGATCGTCGTTCGTTCAGGCGCACTGGTGCATGCTAACTCATCATGCACGTTCCTACGTTTATCTGGCTCTATTAAAAAAGAGGTGCGCGTTTTTCGCCCGAACCGTGAAATAAATACGTTCTTTTATCCTTTGTGGTTCGCCCAGCTCGTATAATACGTATCCGACGATCTTTGTGACGGCGCGCGCGCGCATGCCGTTTATGCAAATGTGGGTAAGTGGTGTAGGACCGACGAAAGATTGAACAAAGAAAGTCGTACCTCTGCAGCGACACATGACCCGTTGAAGGGGATCAAGTCGAGAGGCCACGCTGGCTGAGAGGAGAGGAAAAAAGTTCTCTTGTGCAGTCCTTTTCGAGCTTAGAGCTTGGGCACGTGCGTGTATGTGGCCCTTCGTGTAGGGCGCCCGACCTAAGCGATGAACCCGGACTACGTCGGACAAGCTGGCAGGGAGAGGATATAGATAGATGAAGCTATAATGCGAGATAGAACAATGTGCTCTGTTGACACTAGAAATAGTGCTGGGCTTGTGGGATTATCCATACAAGGCTTTTTAACTAAGAATTTTTCATAGAGCTTGCACCGAAATAAGCATTAGTATGTAAGCACTTAATGAGAGTACTGAACGCTAAAATAGTCAAAGAACAATTTTTATGATGAACTTTTTGAAAAACTATACTTCAAGCTTTTCCTTATCACCTGGTATTATCAAAAAATATATTTTAAAACCTGCAACTCTACGGCAAAACAACATCAAAGTTTTAGAGGGTTAGATGGAATTCCGGGGAACTCTCACACGTCGAGTGGTTTTTAGTTTTTCAACAAAAGAATACTACGTGTGTGTATGTGTGTGTGCGGGAACTGCAGAGTCGTACAGTTTCTAGCCACAAAAGCATCGCCAACTTTTCAATCCTTGAAATTAGCCGAAAGCAACGCCACATGTTCTAGACTTTGCGACTCGGTGAGCTCTCTCTCTGCTAATATCCTTTTTCATCGAGTGGTTGGTTTTTTTCCTATTTTTTAAAATTAATTTCGACACCCCGGGGGCGTGCAAATAAAAAACCGTGAAAAGTGTTTTCCTCTCGTCTTCTGCGAAAATTCGCAGGTGAGCTCGCTGCGCGATGCTTGACGTTCACGTGCGCGTACACCGTTGTTTTCGGTCAGTGACTTTTTGAGTTGCAGTGTAACCCGGCTCGGATGGTATGTGTACGCGCGCGAGTGTGTGTGTGTGTGTGTGTGTGTGAGCTGCCGCCCCATGCAACGGAGTCGGAGCGATGTACAGAAGATGGAACGAGTGCGCGCGCGCGTGCAGGGCTGCTCGCGATGCCTCTTTAGACAGAAAAATTAAAATTATAGTTCGTGAGCGCTGAAAAACATTGAACTATGCCCGAGATACAGTTTTATTTACACGAGATCGGCTTATTTTCGCATGCGGGGCTCGTGGTTGCAACTTGTGCGTTTACATGCTCATTCGCCTACAGTATACTCAAAGCTCTAACATGCTCATTATCCCTCAAGCATCATTTGAACCGCAACATGTATGCATTTCACTCTGTTACGCACTACCCCCTCTTCCTCCTCCTACCCCAGGCAAAAAGTTTTTCAAAATTTCACTTTTTTTACGCATCAGAAGTCTAAACACGCGCTTGCGAGCCTCCCTGCGCATCGTGCACATCTCCACGGGCAGAAAAGCACTTCTCGCTTTATTAAAATGTTCAGCAGACATTTTTCTCCCAGTGCGTATATGATATGAGCTTCCCGTCAAATTATGCAAACGGCCCGTAAGAATTTTAATAAAAGAAACTGCCTTTTTTACCGACAAAAAGCCCTCCTAATTGCAATACCACTACAAGATTACATGTTTAATAAATGTATACCTGTACATTTCGGTACGCAACAAAAAAAAAAAAAAATTGTTCACCCATGGAAAGCGTATAATCTAATTAAGGCATGTGCTGGCTCGTAATTGTACCATTGCATGTATCTATAAACGCGAAAAGCACCAAGATAATATTGCCAAGTTATTCTATATACACTGCGTGCGTACACTACTCATTATTAAATGTAAGCGGCGCTCAGAATTTTTTCTTTTTTTTTCTCTCTTTCTGTATGTATTAATAATTGTTGCAGCTCCTGTGAGTAAATACGTTGTGGTGGATTGGAATGTGTGTTGACATTGCTCGAGGAATAAGCCTGAGTGCTTTGTTTATTTCGCGGAGTGGATGATGACGACGGCAGTGTGGTCGTTACTTGACTCACTCGAGCTTTGTTGAACTGATTACATTAGCGTATTTGCAGAATTTCTATGTAAGAACAATTTTTATAGTATCACGATGTATTTAATCACGAGTACGTAAATTTGTAATAAGAAAATAATGTACCAAATAACCAATTGAATCAGTATGGGTAGCAAACTTTTTCGAACCCGAGCTTTGGCTTATACGATTATCTTTACTTTGCCACTTGCAGGTTTAAACACAAAAGGTACTCGCCATCTAGTGGTATTATTGTATTTAAAGTGGTTGAAAACTAGCCTAAATTTTTTGAAACGATCAAACTGTCATTTTCAGGTCCTTTAAAATGCACTTAATATTTTTAATATAATTGTAACAGGAAAATTGCCAAAAAGCCAATTAATGGTATTATATTTTAAGTCATTTTATTGTCTTTTTTACCTCGTTAGGCCATTATCAATATTGAGCATTTCTACCAAGTTACTGAAACAACATATTTTAACTAAAAATAATATTACTTTTTTTTACTATAATTATATAAAACTGGAAAACAAAATCGCAAACTGTATTTAAACTACATGAGATTTTAACTCTTCAGTTTTGTTAACCACATATGTTTACTACAAACAAACGGCCATGCAAACTTATGGCTTTGACATTAAAGCCACAACAATGAAAATTAATTTGTGTTGGCACATCTACATGAATACAAATATGAATTGTAACATCTCTTCAATAGGCATATCGATCAAATATTCTATTAACTTTGATTTCGTAAACAATGCACTGCGGAACAGACATGCTATTGTTACGTTTGGCATTTCAATGCATTGATTGAAATCAATCGCAGCCGGTCGCCACATTTACAGTTGAATTCAATTTAACGACAGCCACGCGTACATACGTTAATTTATTAGTTTTGTAATCGTCATTATTATCTCAATGAATTTCATTAAGGCGAAAGGTGTGTAAAATAATTTTTCCTTTCTTTCAGAGCGAGGACCAACCGACGCCCGTATTGCTGATAGTCTCTCTAGCCGGTATCAAAGTATGCAGTCCAGATGGAAAGGTAAGCGCGACATAATTATACTGCATGTATACACATGTGTCAAAGTATTGCGAGCAAGCGAGACGCGTGCTTTTGTAAAAAGAGGTGAATTTAACGCGTGCTGGCCACGACTGAGTTATCTCGAGAACCGCAAACGCTGCGGAAAAAGCAGCCTTTGACGCTTTCATTTATGTCCATTCCATGTGTACACATATACATATATTCATACGCGTGAAAGCCAAAGGGCTTTTAGTTTTTTGGCTGATTTCGTTCCAGGCAGGCGTTTGCCATGGGCAGCACTCTTAGTGTGTATGTGTGTGTGTTACGTTGCGTGCGTACAATATATAACGCGCGCACCAATGCTCGGGTTTCGCCCAGAAATTAAGTTTGACTTTGTCGCCAGCTTTTTGGTCGAAGCTTTCAGATTTTTTTATATAGTTCATTTTTTTCCTTTTTCATGTACAGAATCATTTTACACGTGTAAGGTCGTAAACAGCTAGGGATTTAATATTTTTAATAGGTACCTCGACTTAAGTAATATTCATATATTAAAGCAATACGTGTGGTAAACCTCATTTTCGCACCGTCGGTTACTTTGTTAACGAACATAATTATTTGAAATAAAATCAGCTAGGATGACTCCTTTGAATATATTAATGGTATGATACGCATTTAAAAGATATTTAAGTAAAATTATGTTTCACATTTTTTAATAATAACAGACATAGTTTTTGCTTAAAATTAAAATTAAAATGTACTGTGGTAAAAGTTACAAATTACTAACAATATTTTTACACTAAACACGCTTTTTAACTAAACGTACATGTTTTAGATGTTGTAAAAGAAACAACTAGTCCGGCCACTACAAGTGAAACAGCAAATTTATTTGTCGGAAGAAAAGTAAATAAAATAGCACTTTCAACCATACATAATTTTCCTTGTGCAAGCGCAGGGCGGGGGGTATAGATGGACGCGTATATATAACGTCGGTGCTGGCAGCAGAAGCAGCAGGAATTCACCTATATTACTGGAGGGCATGGCAGAAGGCGCAAGCTCTATGTACATTGTGCTAAGTACGTATATAAAAAGGCGCATTTTCTGAGAAACTTTACTGCTTCGGCTGCAGAGTTTGTACACACATATAGAGCTCCACACTGTGCACGTATAGAATGTATGTTCAGGATGAAAAGCTCAATGGGTAGAGGTGTGTATGGTGGCTGGTTGCGACGACGCCCACGAGTGTATGTGCCGGGGAGACGGGGACCCTGACGTGCGCGTGTGTGTAAAGTGAATTGACGCAAATTTCCTCCAGTTCCCATAGAAACCAGTCGCGAGTGATTAATCTTCCATACATCGCGACTCGTATTCATAATGCGAATCGAATTACCGGAGTGCCGATGATGAATTTTCCTGCCTTTTTTTCTCTCCAAAACCGTGGCAATACACGCAGAAATGCGATACAACAACTCGAACGATTCCCCGCTATCCTGGGCTTTTGGGCTAAAAAATAACAAATCATTCTCGTCAATCAATTTACATGCCTTCCGCCCGTATCGTATTCACACTAGACGCAGGAAGCCGCCCTCTAACACGAATTCCTTGTTATTCGTTGAATAAAAAGCGAGGGATACTCTCGGTATCGCCTCCTATCAGTGCTTGTGTGCGTGTGTATGTGTATGTGTGTGCTTATATAATGTACAATCGCAAAGCCCCTGAGACTGACTCATGCCAAGTTTCCTTGTGGGCTGATTGACAGGGTGCGAATTTATCGTTACTGACAGACTAATGCTTTTTCTGTATCTAGGTAGATATATAGATAGATCCTCGTTCTGATTCATAATACCGTGTAAGAAATTTAGCTTCGTGGTCTGGTGTCAAAGAAGTTCTATTCTTTTCATGCCGTTAGTTTATTTCCAGTTAACAGCGTAACGCTGATTGCTGCAATATTTACAAAATTAATAGTTTCTAATGATGCGACCGGCGTGTCTTCGAGTTATGTATGCAGTTGCTATCGAAGTAACTTGAATGTGCGTTATTCTTAACATTGCAAATAACCAATTCGATATAAGCACATGCGAATATAAGTATTCATTTATGGACCGTACATTTCGTTAATGAAACGTATTTATTAACAAAATAATTACATGAAAGTATCTGATGCGCCAGAGTGATTGGAAAACCGATCGACATATACGATTTATCCATTTTATACGTTTCCTCAAATCAACCTCACGATTAAATTATTAAGAGAAATCATCAAACGAAATAAATGCAGAATTAACTTCACATAAAAAGTAAAAAAAAGCATCGGATTAAAACGACCAGGTGATTCATACACTATTCTAATTCAGAGCCACTATCTGAATAATAAACTTCTCTTGATTACCATTCCTTAACTTTCAAACTTGGTTTATTCTCACAAATTAAGTTTAACTTCAATTCTAATGGATAAGTCTTTGCGCGTGCGTGCGCCCAATAGTCGAGAATGAGAAAGACACAGTTATATACTTTGCAGGTGAAAAATAAAGTATTTTTTGTCTGTGAGCAGAATCGGAGAAAATTATTTATTTCAGAAGTTACTTACAGCTTTTCTGTCCGTGAAGTTATCTATATAGCTTTTTCGATGAAACATCGCAGATCGATTGGTTCGATATCTGTGCCCACGTGACGTCTGATAATGAGGTCTGGAAAAGAAAAGTGACGTCTCGTTAAATTCCCTCTTTCTTTTCTTTTTGCGCTCTCGAAGTCTCTTACAAAGAGTTGCCTTTCGCGACGAGCGTAGCTGGTCAGAAAAGCAGTTCCTTATACGAATCAAGCCGGGTGGCAAGTAATCGGCAGTTTTCCTCCTGCTGTCCCCTCCTCGCCCCCTTGCCCGGAAATGAAGGAAGTACGACGACGGCGGCGGCAGTGGTGACGTCGACGCCACGACGTTAAAGGAAAAAGCATGGCAGCGGAAAGTGTGTCTTGAAAAACGTCCTCTGACCTTATATAGACACGTTTTACAGAAAGAAAGAGCTATAGGGAGTGAGAGAGAGAGCGAACGCGCGAGCTTTCGCGAGAAAAAGAGTTTGCAGCAATCGACGACCCGTGCCTTTAAGGTCTTATAACGGACGGGCTGCAGACTTCGCGGAAACTTTATTACTGTCGTCGCGCGCATCTACCATATATATATCCTATGAAATTTATTACTTTCGTCTAAATGCATAATGCTCTTCTGATATCGAATTGAGCTTATGCTGCGCTCGATTTTTCAGCTTGGAATTTTTTCCTCTCTCTCCCTCTCTGTTAACGGTTCGACTATTTACCGAATGAACATGTATACGACGATAACGTCGCTCAAGGCAAAAATAGAAAGAGAGAGGGAGAGACAGCCAGACGGAGAGTGAGCATATCCGAGGCTCAAAATTCTTGGAGCGAAATGTCACTCTTTTACAAAATCTTAACCACTCAAGCTTGCATCCGGACTTATAGCGCGTTATATTGCGTATAGTTATACAGCCATAAGCCCCTAGATTAACGAGACGTATGCTTTCGGTGCTCGTTCACTATATACAGAATGTACGCGCGTTGAGAAGCGGGGAATCGCGCGCAAAGGACTGATTAGGCCCTACACGTATTATGCATAACCCTTCTCTGGTACACATGAATAAGCAGCCTGGATTTGGGTGCCTTTAGCCGAGAGGCATGATCGCGCTCTGCCAAACTGTAACGCGCTACGTATAGTGTGCGCGCGATGCTGCGTGACCCTAGGCAGCCTGACAAATTATCCAAAGAGCTTTCCGGTCGTCTTGAGTCGCTCTGCTCGACGCGCGTCTAAGGCTTTCCGATCAATCATGAGGCACGATCTTGCATGTCTCTTTCGTTGCGCTGTGTTTGTGCGCACGAGAGTGTAGAGACTATTCTTTCCTACGAGATTGAAAATTTTGGACGTAGATTCAATGAAATTAGTAGCTTGCACAAAGCGAGTTTATAAAAACTGCTAATTGGTTTATGGAATAGTCCATCCCCTTTTTTCATTCTTTCACGATGTATCAAAAGAAAAGGAAAATCAAAAATATGTCGTTGTGTATCCGTCGAATACACAGAGGTAAAGAGAGTCTTGTCTTTGAGCGGTCAAATTACTCACAGCTCTCACCGTGCAGACTATGTTTGTACGCGTGCGTGTGCGCCACGGTATCATCAAAGAAAAACAAACCACAGCGTAAAGTGCTATACGTAGCGCTATGAACGTTACTTGATAAAAATCGCATCCTCTCTATCTTGCTCTCTGTCGCGGGCAGAGTAAGCGCGCGCAGCCCTCGAATAAAAAGTCAACATTTGCGCGCCACAAAATTGCATTAGAGCGCGTGGCAGCAGGCAAGAAGCAAGCGCAAGCTCGGGCGAAGCAAATTATTGGTCCAAAAAGGCCAACACACAGTAAACGCAATTTTTTCCGCGACGAGCTGGAGAGACTCGACTCCCTGCAGGCTCGATCCTCTTTTTCTCTGTGGTGTATATATTTTTTTCTTCATTTATTTATTCGAGTGCATTAGGTCGAAAATACACACTAACTCGAGCAGGAAGTGCTCGCGCGCGCACGCGTGATGGCAGCAGCGGCTCACACGGGCGCGTGTCAAGCTCGGTAAATACATTTAACGATTTGTGTGTAGTCAGTACGTCAGTGCGTGCGTGTGTGCGCTTATTATGAGTTTCTTAAACTCGATATATTTATAATGCAACGAGAATTTTTTTTCTCGTTTACTCGGCTTAATGAAAAATTGTCAACTATGCTCGTCGTAATTTTAAACCCATTACGCTTGAATGTGCAACCTGTTAAATTTGATAAACAATTTGTAATATGGACGCTCGCTCGTGCGCGTCAAGTGACTTTTGATACTGCCTCTCGCTCGTTGGCGCGCGCGCGCTTCGTTTGCAGCGCAGAGCAAAAAGCGCGCCCGGGCACGACGCTGGCAAGCGGCTATAATATATGTATAGATGAAGAGCATCGCCAGCGCCTATTATAAGAACATTTTTGCCTAGCGACCAGTAGCACACGAGCCAGCTCGAAGACGGTCGCACGAGCGAGCGAGCGAGATGACGCTCCAGGTGATATCCTACTCATATACAAGAGAGAAAGAGAGAGAGAGAGAGAGAAGAAAGTCGTTGGAAGCCGATAAAAAAGTTTCCTCGTGAAGGAAAAAACTTGGCCCCGGCAGGCTGGAGCTGCTGCAAGCGACGTGTACATAAGAAAGTTCTTAGAGTAAAAAGTTAAAGTATGAACCAGGCATGAGCGAACGAACTAGCGCGAGATTATAGTTGCTACAATAATAAATGACCTGTTGTACGTCGAGTCTTGTTCAATAATAAACGAAATAATAATCAATGCAACGGTAGCACGCGTACAAGCATAGCCAAGCTTTATTGGAGGGGTACGGACAAAACACTTTTTGATTTATAGACGAAACGGTGCGATAATAAAAGCTTGTTTATTTAGATAAGTTCATTAGAATTAAATTAATCGTAGCTGTAAGAGACTTTTAGTGTCTTTTAACTGTTGGAAGATCAATCTAAAAATTAGTACCTTATACATTAATATTTTACACTGCGTCTTACATTTGATCCAAATTTATGTGAATGTGAAATTAAAAATTAAAATATATGTAACCCATATATACTATTATTTTTCATATAAAAATAAAAAAAAAAGATTCCGTTTCACACTCAAATTTAAAAATTATGATTGGAAATTAATGTTTAAATTCTGATTTAGTATTTGCATTGCTGCTTAAAGAAAGTGTGAAAATTCTATCATAATTGAAACCAGTCTCCGCCACTAGATGGCGAGTGCCTTTATCTGCAAATCTGCAAGTGGCAAAGTAAAAATGATCAGATATATACCCAATACTTTTTGCGGTCGGAAAATCAAACGATTCTCGTATGAATAAAATGATTTGGTTATGGTGAAACAGATATGCGCTTGAATTGTGGTTAGAGGGAAAGAAATTCAGCTTCATAGAAGAGCCGAGCCAAACTTGATGAAACGACGAACGAACTTTGTCGAATCTGAACACACAATGTCTCGCGTGCAATGAAATTGTATAATTATACGTTTTTAAGCGTATACAGAGTTATATGAGTCCTTGGGGAAGAAATGGTCTGTTACATTCTTTAATAATGAACTTCGTTAATGATTATTATATTCTTAATTTATCTGTAGATTTGACTCTGAGGCACCTATAAGCCCGTTGGAGGTCTCAAAAGATAGGTCTTGAGATGCTTTTAATCATTAGTAGTATTAGGAAAATGTTTTAGTATTTTGTTAATGTCCACACAATGAAAGACGCGTGAGTATTAGACGGATAAAAGTAAAGAAAATAGGAAAAAATTCAATATTTCAAATGCCGCTATACGTAGCTAGGGTGCAATATTCCGGTCGTAAACTACGTCATTTTTTAGCGTTTGGCACATGAAAAAACATTCTGGAGTGTAAAAGAAATTGGTGTTTCTCCGAGTGAAACTCAGCTATTACAAAACTAGAAAAATTTCGATTTTTGCGATTTTAGCAATATTCAAACGGCTCTATATCAGTCAATTTTCAAGCAATCGAAACTCTGAAGTAGGCAAAACAAAGGTCTTAAAAATACCTATAATTTGCCTATTTTAAAAGTTTGATTGCTTCAAAATTGACTGCTGTAGAGCTGTTTGAATATTGTTGAAAATCTGTTAACTTGCACGACGGTCGAGATGTGGCTTTCGACGAAAACTTCAGGGTCAATTTTTTTTCAAAAAGTACTTTTTGAGACAAAAAAAAATGATTCCAATCACGTCTCTGACGAGTCAATACTCTTCCTTGTAGAATTTTTCAAAAATCGCCAAAAAACAGCGAGAAAAACCACGTTTTTCGACACTCATTTGTCGCTAGGCACCTCTAAAAATTTATTTTTCCGGGCTAAAACTTTGGAAAAAGTCTTTTTTCATGTTATTCAATAACATATATTTTTTCCAGATTTTTTTGAAGTATCGCCGCGCACATTTTTTTAAAAAAGTAAGAGAATGACCCATAAATAACTTTGGTTACTCCCACAATTTTGGTAAATTATCCTTTTCACACTTTTAAGCAAAGTATTCAATGGTTAGGGAAAATAAATTGATCAATTTCATATGTTAGGCATTTGACAATTTTTCAATAACTATTTGGCTACCCCAAAAATTTGAATTTTGTGAATTTTCCCTTTCCGCAGTTGAGTAGTGTATTGAACGATTTATTAATGAATTCTCAATTCTATATATTAAGTATTTATACGTACGGTACGTTTAATTAGCGGTCGAGGTGAAGCCGAGACCAATAAACACGTGGTCTGAGGCTTTCTGTTTTCGTGGCTTAGGCCTGTATACTATTTTTCATACTCCGTAGCACGAAAATAACTTTTCCCGTTTTGCGCAGTGGCTGGGAAGTGGTCAATTTTTAAAGCTTGGCTAGTTTAACAATTTAGGTTAATGATCCTTTTCTTTAGTTATTCAGTGGATTCAACGGTTCAACTTCCCCAATTCTATATGTATTTCCATCCTACTTTAGGACGAATAATAATGTTTACAATAATAGCTCCCCCACGTGGGGGAGCGGTGGGGGAACAGTGGGGAGCGATAAACATAATGGGGAGCAATGGGGAGCAGTAGTTAAAAAGTGCCAAAATCACGTGAAAAATGAACAATAAACACGTAAAAATAAGACCTTTTAAAAATTGTGGTAAATGTGGGGGAGCTATGGAAATCAGGTGTGGAGACCCTTACAACTATATGAGTAATTCCTTAAATGAAACGCATTTTTGGAGGTAGAATCGCGGCAAATTTTTTTTTCAACCTACGCGGATACGGACCCCCGGGAAATGTTTTTGGGGGTCCTAGGAACATGTAACAACGTAGGAATCATTGAAATTTCAATAGTTTTAATTTATATAGCTACTTTGGTGATTTAGAGGACGAAAAATCATGTTTTCTCGTAAATACGGCTAATTGCTCGATTTCCAAGTCGCTGAAAAAGTATCAAAACTCATCTAAAAATAATAACTGACTACTGTGTTCGATAGGAAATTTCCTCAGCTTTTCAATGGTGGTATCAGATTTTCCAATAAATTGCACCGTCATTGAGAAATTGGCCATGAAACACAGAGGGCTAAATATTTCGAAAAACTCGATACGGAAAAAGTAAACTTTATGGTTTATTTTTAATTTTTTATTGTGAAAATGAGATTTTTCGAAAAATCTGACTGCACCATAAGAAAGCTGAGGAAATTTCCTATCGAAATCATACATTCATTTATTTTTTTAATTGAATAACAATGTTATACGAGCGAATTTCTATTACTCTGTTAAGTGTTTATTGTTCTTAGCGCGGACTCGCGATTATAAGCATTACGCGTCTCGAAACTTACTCGTATAACATTGTTATTCAATTAAAAAAATAAATGAATGTATGATTTTGATAGGAAATTTCCTCAGCTTTCTTATGGTGCAGTCAGATTTTTCGAAAAATCTCATTTTCACAATAAAAAATTAAAAATAAACCATAAAGTTTACTTTTTCCGTATCGAGTTTTTCGAAATATTTAGCCCTCTGTGTTTCATGGCCAATTTCTCAATGACGGTGCAATTTATTGGAAAATCTGATACCACCATTGAAAAGCTGAGGAAATTTCCTATCGAACACAGTAGTCAGTTATTATTTTTAGATGAGTTTTGATACTTTTTCAGCGACTTGGAAATCGAGCAATTAGCCGTATTTACGAGAAAACATGATTTTTAGTCCTCTAAATCACCAAAGTAGCTATATAAATTTAAACTATTGAAATTTCAATGATTCCTACGTTGTTACATGTTCCTAGGACCCCCAAAAACATTTCCCGGGGGTCCGTATCCGCGTAGGCTAAAAAAAAAATTTGCCGCGATTCTATACCTCCAAAAATGCGTTTCATTTAAGGAATTGCTCATATAGTAATAAATATATAGATATTTACTTAATATTTCAGTTTTTAACACAGAATTGTCCACTTGGTAATCTATCGATCATATTGTCTCTTTCTTTCTCTCAAATCTGAGGTTTCGATCTAGAAATGGAGTTTGCATTTGTAAGTGTAACATTGCATGGCAGCTCTCTCGCTTCGTGTTTACATCAGTTACGTTAGTACATCAGCTAATTTAAACATTTTTACTGCATAGCAAAAAGGACTTTCATTTATTTTCCAGTTTTTTATTTACCTTCAAGACTTTTGATGTAAGCTCTGAAATATTTTCCACTAGTTTCTTTTTTTTCAGTTTTCGGAGTTACTACCACACCATGATGCACAATAAACATCTGGTAGTCGAAATCTAGTTTAAATTCAGGTGTTATATGCTTCTTGCTTTTTTATCTTATTTGTTTTGTAAAATTAATCGTTATGATTCATTTTTTATTCAAATAATTTTCTTAAAAAAGTATTAGCGATTTTTAATAATATTCATAGCCAGGTGCGCGCAACTATTTGTCGATACGCAATAGAAGGATGCAAGCCTTGGCGAGTACTATTCGCATATGGATTCACATACACGCATTCACACGCATGGAGGCTTTCAATGCGATTATACAAGGATGTACTGACACAGACGAGCTCGCGTGGCCTTTCATTCAGAAGTTTCTGCTCGACAAAGCTCGCGCTCTCGGATCGCAGAAAGCGAATTCGAATTCGTCATACATTACCGAGTGCATGCAGAGGCATACCTATGGAATCTGCAGCATGGGAAAGCTCAAAACTCCAGCTCGCTTCCTTTGTCTTTGGACTTTTTTATTGGCTTGTAAAGCGGAGACGAGGACGTTAGGTAAAGAGTGATATAGGCAGCTGAAACAATCGTGCACGAATAAGTTGGTTGCTGACTCTCTCGACTAACTGACATATTCGCGCTTTTGCTCTGCCGATCCCTTTGCAATTCGATAGTTTTTATTTGTTCTCTAACCATCGATTCGAGCTACTTGCCTTGTACCTTTTCTCTTCATGAATTCATGCTAAAAGATATATGAGTGTTCTGATGAAAGATCGGGTGATTATTCTTGAGAAAATCTCGTTCAATTTGTTTCTACTCTTCTTAATGAAAGAAGGTAATTATTTTTAGAATTTTGATATTGATTCGGATAATTCACCACTGCTGGAACTCATACGGTATGAGCTATGAATGACATTCTTATGAGACTATTTATACGTGGAATTCTAGAAAAAATTACTTGCGGTAATTGATAACTTAAGTTCGAACGAGGTATACAAGGTTCAATGCGTGGCCACTGTCAACTTCTGAAGAATCAAAACTCAGTGCCTAACCCAATGTAATACGACTCTCAAAGAACTTGAAAGTAGAACTAGCTGCCTTTACTCTGGCGATAAAGTATATAACAAATCTTGAAAAATATGTTCGCTTTCGCATCCTGACGAATCGAAGAAACCAAATATACACGTCTGCACATAGAAGTTTTTGTCCTTAATAAAAGACACGAGGAAAACTTGCAAGGAGTTCTCTTATTTTGATTCCATTTGTCAATGGGAATCCATATTTTTATTTGGTGTTCGTTTTGATTCGTGCAGACGCGCGAGTAGCGAACACGCAGAACAGCAGCGTATAACAATCTATGCAGAGAGCATCAAGAATCCTATACATCTCTCGACTTTTGTAATATTGCTTTTTTTGCTCGAGCGGGTTTTCTTTTACTTGTGTATCTGTGTATATAGGTATAGTTGGAGCGCGTACGGGAGGTATATGCGACCACTTTAGCAAGCGCAGTATAGTAGCTGGCGAGCGCGCGCCATGTGTTACTTTTCTCTTTCTTCGAATTACGCGATGTCACGTTTCGCGCGCGCGCGCAAGAAATGTCGAGCTCCGAATGAAAATTTCTTCGATTTCGGAGTTAAAATTGCTCGCAGATTTATCGGGGGTATATCCTGCTGCTCTCGTCGTACTTTTACATTATCAGAAAATCTGAAATCGTGCGCGCTCGATTTTCCCCACGGAGCGAAACCCGGCTAGCAGCAGCTCTGCCTGGCGCGCGCGCGTATAAAGCTGCTGCGTGCGTGTATTGCTTTTTGATTCGCGCAGTATAGGGCTGCCACGAAGATATTTGTTTGTTGAAAACAAATCGAAATCGCGCGGCATGAACTTTTGATGGTGAAATTCTTTTACCTCGAGTTTCGCATTGCGTTGGGTCTATACTTTGTTTTTGACAATAATCCCGATACATGCCGATACGAGGCGAATATGGAAAACGCCGATCTCAAAGAAACAATCATTCGTTTTAACTTAAATATTTACGTTGCGTGTCTGTGGCGAGCTATGCTCGTCCGTTAGAAAACAACAAACGTTAATCCCATGTGTGTATAAAAAAATTGAATGTTCGAAGCAGGAATTTAACATCACTTGCACGCACGTATCTGTAGTCGCAACAAACCATTCTCACGCGTAATATGTACGTATAGTTTGTATTTCTAGGTATGTATAAATGTGTGTATGTGTGTGTGTGTGTGATGCTGCAAATGCTCGCTACGTGCTGCATGTACTGCCAGTGAAAAATCTCTCGTACAAATGCGAGCACACCCGCATACCTTCAAACGCATGGCTATGTGTGCACACACATGCACACGCGTATCATCGTTGCTACCTCATTTGTTCGAACGTGGAGCAAACATTCAAAAAGAGGTACTGGATCGTCATGATACATAAAAAAATAAGCAGAAACTGTAGATAAAAATGTAGTTGCGCGTTCTCGTTTTAACAAAAAAGAGAAAGAAGCAATCCGCGCATATAGCGAATATACGTTTGACTTTATCTAAACGAGAGGCAGCGTATATATTTTGTGTAAGCTCGATTTCTCGCGTAACAATGCGAAAACGCAAACGTCGAATTTCGCCCGTCTTTCGCGACACGAAAAAAGATTTTGCCTTCGGAAGAGGAAGTTTTTCTCCTGCTTCCATTGGTGGGTATACATCCGAGAAATGTCCAGTCCCTGTCTTGTTCTTTCTGTCTTGTTGTCGTGATGCTACTTGAGATTCTTTCTTTCTGACTGTCGTTCGATCTTGCGCGCTTCCTACGTCGAGCTCCCTGTCTTTTTTCATTTGCCATCCACTTCTTTTTTCTTGGTCTCTTCTTCTTTCTTTATCTTCACAAAAGTATATACAACATAAATTTGAAATATAACTTAATTGGGAATACTCTTTATTTTGTTTCATTGACATGCTTTTTTTTATAATCTGAATTTTCATTGCTTTTCTTTAAATTTTTAAGATATTTTTTTGTATTCATTTTGTCATATCAAGTAGTAAAAATAATTTTAATTATAATGGAAAATCTATGTAAGTTGGCAATTTTTATGGCTAATAGAAAAAGTTTACGCTTCAAAAAGTATGAGATAATTTTCTTTATCTTTCATTTGCCACGTAATATGTTTCACTGACAATTTTTTGTCGGTTTTTTATGCTATTTGTATTCTAAAAGTATACGTTGTATGTTCAGCTTCCAAACTCGTAACAGCCACAAGTTTTGAGCGATGTCCGAGTTGGCGCATAGAAGGTATATTTATATGTTGAAAAAAGGGGATAGGTCGAAACTTTTTAAAAGATTGTTGTCTCCGGTGAATATTCCATCTCTCTTCTCTTCTTTCTACCCATCAGCTATTCTTTGCAACGATACAAAGCAGCAATGGGTATAGAAGCAAAAGGGAAAAATGTCCTAAACAATAAGTTTTTCTTAACTCCTCCATGTACTGTTTTTATATCATTTTATATTTGCATTTTTTAAATAACTTTAAATAAAATGAAGTTTTAGCTTTTTTTGACTTGCACGAATTTTATTTTAACAATTTTTCTATACGAAAATAAATTTGAGCATTCCCAAAACAAAATTTCATCTTAAATAATATTTTGTCATGACTTGACTAGTAATGTTGCTAACAGTAAAATATGATCTAGGATTCGACAAGCAAAATATTCCATTTTTTTATTGAATTTTATGTGCAAAGCATAATTTCAACCTGTATAATAACGCATAATTTTAATTTAACCTGTCAATTTTTATGAAATTCAAAGCTGAACGTCATGCGGGCTAAAATCAACGTAGTTTTAACATGTTTGCGTAAAAATATTGAAATTTGCGTACGCGTAATTCTTTTTTTTTGCTCCCACCGTCGATTATTAATTCGGGTACATTTTTATATTTTTTTCCATCACTTTAAGTATATTTCTTTAAATTGAAATTATTAGATAAAGAGGAGTAAACATGCGAAACTAAATAGTACAGCATTAACGCGTGCTGTATGGAGCAACAGTGAAAGAAAGTATGGACTGAGTTTTCTTACAACCACAAAGACCCAGTAAGCTTTGTTATTCACTTCTCGAGTGCATAAAACATATACTCAGCGCCCTTAATGTAGCATAGCTGCTTATGGACAAGCGAAAATGAATTGATACTTCGATATTGTTCGCAGGGTCACAATTATACGTTGCATCAAAAAGCATGGAAAAATTGAATTTTCATGAATAATAAAATTAAGCACAACTAATTGTCGGACAAATAGTGTTAAGTACTACAAGTTTGAAAAGCATTTACTCCTTATCTTCAAGATTTGTCGAACATCAACAGCTTTACTTTTAATAACAAAGGTTTCTTTCTTCTCTCTGTTGTTCCATATAGCACCCATAAATACTGGATTATTCAGTTTCGCGTGTTTACCTCACGCTACTGTTATTTCAAAGTAATACGCTCACAATGATGAGAATAGATTGGCCCGTAATTGATGTTTAGTTTTCACGAAAGTTATTATTTTTGAATTTAAAATTATAGTATGTATATCTGAGTATATCGTTATTCAAATTTTTTTATACCATTTTTTGTTTTCAATTATCATGATATCATTTTATGATTAATAGCCTATGAATGGCATGCCTTGAAAAATACATTGCTTACTTCAATCAGAAATAAGAAAATTTTCTGTACCTTATTTATATATCCCCACTTAACACATAAATTGTACAATCGTGTAGTCTAATCGTGTGTAATGGGGACTTACGTGTTAACTCATCAGATTTGCTGATCTCATCTTCACACTTGATCGATCAGACACACACGAGAGATCAAACGATCGCGTAACGGTTTGACATTCTTGTCAATACGATTTTAATTTTTATAAATTTGACTATTTTTGGGTAAAATAAGCATCGACGAACCAAAATGGCTAGTCCCGCGGTAACATATAGAGATGGACAGGTCGATTTACATTTAAATCCTGAAGAAGATAGTAGTTTGGACGCCGAAAGTGACTCAAGCCGTTTAATTGGCACAAGTAGTGAAAGACCTCGGAGTAATATAAGGTCTGCCAGGTTTTGGCAAAAAAATTGTTATTCCATCTTCGGCCTTAGTATTTTCACCATCGTTTGCGCTGTTGCTATTGTTCGGCTTGCTATAAAAGTTACCCCTAGTAACGCACCTGCAGATGGGCCTGGACCAGAAGCAATCACAATGGGAGTAAACGCCAAAGAGGGAGAATTCCCGTATCAAGCTTTGGTTTATAACAATTTCACGCAATTGATATGCGGTGGTTCCATATATAACAAACGTTTTATTATAACTGCAGCTCATTGTTTAACAGATCTAGAGAATGGGACGTAAGTAAAATATATAATCAATTAAATCTCGAGTGAATATAAATTTCATAAAATCATTGCCAACAGAGTACATGGTCCCGCCAGTATCATAATAAGAGTTGGACTTACCAGAATAGATGACCAAAACGCTATAGAAAGAACTGCATACAAAATCCATGTCCATCACTTATTTGGAGACGTGAGTAAATACTAATATTATTCCACTGATCATTTGAAAATTTATTAATTGTCATATCTCAAAATAAAATGATTTATTTTTAGCCTAACTATCCTTACATTGCCGACATCGCTTTAATCGAACTAGAAGAAGATATTATTTTCAATGAAAAAATTCAACCTATTAGAATTGCCAAGAGAACGGATGATACTAAGGAAGGAACACCAGTAACTATTACCGGTTGGGGAGAGACGTCGGTAGGTATTTTATAAATATGAAGAAAAAATGCAAATATTTTTATTTATTGTGTTACCGAATATTTTTCAGCCCAACTCAAAATCGATGACTATGAACTTGCAGGTTGGAAAAAGTGTCATTGTAAATTTTGATAATTGCTCTATTGATTGGGAACGTGCAAAGAATGAAACAGTGGTCCGACGAACTATGTTTTGCATGTCACCAGAACAGTCTTCTTGCTATGTAAATATAATTTTTTTTCTTTGCACTTTCAATTCGTATTTTTTCCTAATTTCTACAATACACATATTTTTTTAGGGTGATTCTGGAAGTCCCATAGTTAACAAGGATAAAGTTCAAATAGGCATAGTCTATTACAGTTTAGACTGTGGCGTGAACACGACAGTTCCAAGCGTGGCCACTGAAATTGCTCCTTGGCGATCGTGGATAAAGAGAACCGCGAATTTGACTGTAGCGCTCAACCGGGAAATAGCTTTTTTCAATAAGCATATTAACATTGGCCACTTCAATATATTGATGGAAGAAATGTTGCATATAGATCATGGAAATGAATCCAACATATTTAACCATACTCATCAGACGATATATATGATTAATCGAAATGCAACGACTGGAAGCGCAACTGCAGTCCTAAACTCATCCGTTCAGTTAGACGATGTATTAAACAGACGTGGACCTCCCAGAGTAAGCATTCCGAGATCTTATATAACTCCCCACAACCCTGGCCCCTTCCCAGCTATTGATAAAAAAGTATTTCTCAAGAGTGTTAATATGACTGCGCCGTTAAGGAAGTTTTTGAATCCACAACCAAAACCAAGTCAATCACGCCACAATAAAAATCGAGGCCGACTGATTATGCGTCTTCTATGATAAAATACGTAATTGTATATGTTGCAATTTTTATGATAATCCTAAAATATAAAACTACTTTTACTACCTACTTTGTGGTTACTTTTAAAAATGTACTTTTCCATTAACCATTTACATAAGCTATTCTAAATTTGTGTTTAATCGTTTGATTTTTTTATGATTTCATAAACTAAGTGATTATATGTCTCATTTTATTCAAAAAATCAGTTCTTAGTTTAAATCAACTATTCCTCTCACTTTTACATTGAACTATTTTTGAAAAAAAATTGCACCTCAACGTCGTTCATAGGAATAATTATGTTGTGAACTTATGCCACACAGTGCTATAAAAAAATTATCTTCATAGTATGCTCAAAAACGTTTATATTAGCACTTAACTTTATAAACTTTAAGAATCTTCGATTTATTTTCTAACATTAAAACTATTTGATTCATTATGATTGCATGAAACTTGAAAAATTGTGACAATTTAATTCGAAAAATACATCCAGAAAATTCCTGAACTTATTTTTCAAATCAAATGTTTTGGAGTATTGAAAAAATGCTTTACCTCTTTTTGAAATTAAATTGTTCACGATCATATAGTTGGTATTTCATCTTTATTTAATTATATTATTTCACACTTGCATTTCAAATTTTGTAGTCATCTCAAATATGCTTTTACATTTTCGGGTTGTAAATATTCTTGAATCAAACGATCGAAGGTAAATGGAGTATGAATTGAGCGAATTTGAGCTTCCAAAAGAAAAGTGGTCAAAGAAAAATACACTTTTTTTATAGAATTTTTTAAAGCTGCATCATAAGCCCTTTTATGATCGATATCTTAACATCAAGTGAAATGAGTCGTTCAAGTACAGCAAACTTGAATTATGAACACAAAAATGTAAATTACATCATTATGCACATTTATGTATCGTAATTTTTATCAAACTCATTTTTTTCTGCTTGCATTTTCATTTCGAAAATGTTGGCATAGTTATTGGATCATAAGTCTCGTCAAATGTTGAGAATAAGTCATCTGTGCTAAAAAAGCAACTCGCTACTCATGCGGGAATCACCCGTAAGAATAATAATGGCAATGATTTATTCTTATGTCTCGCGCGCGTTCGTGTACAGCTCTTGCTTTTATATATGCCCTAGGATCTTCCTTATGTTGTTCGTCGAATATTTATAACTTGACTCTTCTCCTGCTCTCCTCCTCTCTTGTGCCAACACGTTGCTAAATTGTGAGTTCGTACTTTCGTCGTCACGTTTTCACGCTTTTTTACATTACTCGTATTAAACAGAGTTTGAGAAATTCATCGTCACACGGCGCTCTTTCGTAAAATGACTAATATTTTTTTTCGTCACTAAAGGCTTTTTTTCGCATCCAAGCTAGAAAATTAATTTTGCAGATATTTCGTGAGCCACACAGACGCCAGCTTTGTGTCAGCTCCTAATGACAGAAATTTTTACAGCGTCGTAGTGTCGATCATTTCGACGGTCCTCTGCATTTTTAATGCCGAGTTCTTCATTCCTTGTTCTCGCATTTATCCACTCCATCTATTTTTCAATAACCATAAAGTAATTTTATAAAAAAAATAGTACATTTTTACTAAAATTATAATACCCTTCAAAGTAAATTGTACCTACATTCCATATTTTTATTTATAGCTATTTCGGAGCATAAGTAGTAAAAAACGTTCATTTATTCTTAAAATTTACAAACATTATATAGATGAAATATACCACTTTAAAGTAAATTCGTGACAATGTTTGATAATTATATCGTTTTATAATGTGCCTCTTTAATCTTGCAAGAGTTAAACTCAAAGTGGAACCTAATTGATATTTGACCTAACAAGAGTTTATATTGGCAGTTGATCCTAATTTGAAACATCCGTGAAGTGAAACGTTTGAAAACTAAGCTCATACTTACGTCCATGTGTATGGGCTGAAAACGAACTATTTCTCGACACTGAGCAGCACTTTCTATTGTCGTGACACGTGCACATTAAAAAGTCAGCGTGGGAGTTGCGTAAAAGGGCTGCGAGATTACTGAAAAAACAAAAAGACGGTCGGAGCGGCGGTATACGCGAGCTGTGTGTATAATCCATGCCAAATATACACCGGACGCGCCGCGCGAGCGCGTGGATTAAATTCCGTATGCACACGCACAAAGCTTGACTTTCTCGACCCAATCGTCTCGCGCGGCCATTACACGCGCCTGGGATTAGTGCGCGAGCAAAGCTTTTATTCTGGCCAAATTGTTGTTGTGTCCCAAAAAGTGAGAAAGAGAAACAGAAAAGGGTGTGCGCGGTGCAAAACGTGCGCGCAAACGCCGGATGATTAATGATATGAAGGGTACACGGATGAGAGACCTTAATGTGGCCGGATTTGCAAATCTCGTCGCACGTTACTATCGCTACACGCCTGATGCTCGCGCTGAGTGTTTCCGTGATTAAGAATGGTTTTTTGCCTTTTTTTGATAACATTTAGCCCCATCATAGAGAAAAAAATAACTTCGAATTTGGAGTGCACGCTGCGCTCGATTGAATCATCATACCTGCGAATGAAATGAATATATATGTACGTGGAAGCAAAATGACTCACGACTGAGTCCAAGAAACGACATTTCATAAATCAATACTGCACGAAGACTCACTTGAAATACATGCGCGACGGTCAACCAGTTACAATTGCATACGAAAGTGTACAAAGCTCGAGCAGAAATAATATTTTCATCGTCGCAATGTGGACCGATTATGCGCGCGCGTGTGTGTATAGCTGTACAGTGTACAAGCTGTAGGCAAAATCAATAGCAGCTGCCACGATCACAGCTCGCGCGTCGTTAATTGACCTCAGCCCGCGTCGAAAATCGACGGTTAGGGGTATAATTTTAGCCTTGGGATAACGCATACATCGCCAACGCGCACACACCCTGCCAATAATAATCTTTGCCGGCCAATGACTATCAATTCCCAAGTAAAGCAGCAGTCGAGCGGAGTCTAGCGGTGGAGGGCGGCGTTGCGTGTCGATATTATACGCGCCGCCAGGCTTCTTCGCGCTAGCTCTTTTTTCGCTTCTCGTTTTGTGCAGCTTATAAGTAATATTCGCGTTCACCCACGCGCGTCCCTTGTTTTAGCCAGACGCAGACGCGCGCGAGTAAGGAGAAACGATTCCGCGCATATTCATGCTTATAAGCAATGCAAAAAAATAACCAAGGGGTGTGATTTGTAGATCGCGACGTATTATACACACGTACATATATAATAACGATACGAGTACATGTGCAGTCTGGGTAATCGTTGCTATATACCTTTTTTTGTTGCGTGGGTGTGTGTTTGCGAGGCGTGCTTGGTGAGCCGAAGAGGTCGTTTGCGGAAGGGGACGAAACTAACTTGTTATGTACGTTATATACGCAAGATAACGCCGAGCGATTGTATTTATGAAATTACATGCTTTGTAGTAGCCGCTGCGTACATGGCGCGGGTGGTGCGCGGAACATTACGCGTGTTTCGAGATAATGCGTGTGCGTATAGTCTGGCTCCTTCTTTTTTTTCCTTTTATTTTGGTTGCTTATATTCTCTCTGTAGCCAAATTCAAATAGAGAGCCAAGTGTACTTTTTCTTTGTCTACGTCCGACTAAAATTGCTGAATTCGCTTCGGTGTGTGCGTATACGTTGATTGCGACCCCGTGTACGACGATCGATCTCTTTTGTCCACGCTAATTTGTATAACGATGTTGTTCGAAACAAAATATGTACTTTTAATAATAATAATTCTAATGCGTGTGCGAGGAGAGGACGGATAGATAAAAGGAATCGTTATCGACATCCCGAACGCGCGTCGCGATCAGTGCGAAAAAGGACAAAAAAAAAAGGTAGCGACGCGAATGAAGCGAGTGAGGCGCATACGACAGAGACAAGTGAGACCGATAAAGATCTCCATTCTCCGCTCCTCCCTCAAACTCCCAATCGAACTGCCGTTGCATCGGCGTCGCGATGGCAGCAGCCTCGTATACAATATATTTCATTCGACACACACGCAACACACTCACACGTATAGGTGATACATCTATATACCGAGCGCTGCGAAATTGTCAATTTCAATTCTACCGTATATAGCACGAGCGCCGCGCGAGGTGATATATTATTTTTTTTTTCACTTGCCAGCTCGTCATTATTATTATATACAGCTCGCACAAACGTACATAGCTTACAATATATATATATATATATGCGAACGTCGACATCTCGAGCATATGTACGCACAGCCATCACATTGTTGTCAGACATCGTGACTCATCTCTTATCCATCGTCTCTGCAGCCATTTTTTACCTCCTGCGCGCGGATTCGCATACTGCTACATATAGGAACCTTTTCGAGAGCTCTGCGATGTCGGCGATGCGAGCTTGAACTTTTCGCGCGCGCACACCCATACATACATCAGCGTTACATATTATTACATACACACACACACATATATGTCGACAAGCGTAAGTACTTATATGTACACGCGCGCGCGCGTATTACGCAGAGAATGGCCACCGCCGGTGGTATAGCGCCGTCAGGAAGATTTATGCTCTTTTTATTGCACGCGGATGCCACGCGATAAAGAATTTTTTTACAACTCTCGCTCTGGCTATTATGATAATTCCGCGCGGTGGTCGTTGAATGCCGCGCTCTCTACGCGCGCATACTCTCTGGTCTGCTTATGCGTGTGTTATATGACGTGTGGTATTAAGAGCTCAATAGTGTGTCGACGGCTGAAGGCAAGGCAGGCGATAAAATATTTTGTATATAAGACTCGAAGGATGACTGTCTCGAGCGACGAGCGCGTATACGTGCGAGGGAAAGGCGTGTTTGTATCGCCCCGCGTTCGTAAACCCGACGTCGTTCAAATTCGTATCATGTGACTTTTACTCGATGTATACATACAGCAGCTTTGTTGATCAACCACAGGGTTTAGCAACTAGGCGCCGCGGTTTCAATTATTTTATGTCTGTAAAAAATGTTAACGAGTATATAGTACTAGAGTGTATGATCGTATTTTAATCTGCAGTATATAATTATTGTGTTTGATTTTTTGTTTCAGGTGAGTCAATCAAAACGTGCATTGCAGAGTATAATGCGTAAGTTTTTTATATGGATGAAACATTGAATGACGGGGTCATATCAATCATATAATATCCTACAGTTATATATAAATGAAATATGTATATTTTATTTTTTTGAAATGGATATAGGGTCAACCATCCAGTGAATGAATGGTTTCAAAAAATGCGACATAAATCACATTATAAAAACCACAATAATTTTTTTTATTTATGAAGTAGAT
>CACVKI010145221.1:0-10502 GCA_902732785.1 Trichogramma evanescens | reverse complement strand
ATTGGTCGAGGAGTAACTGCACCTCGCTTCATGATTGGTCGGAATCTCGCGTCGGCCGTTCATGTAATTTTTTTAGTGGGAAAACTTAAATGTGGTGTTTGCTAAAATGTTTATATTTGTAATTTATCAGTTATTTAAATTTCATATTTGTCAGTTGCACTTGATTAGTTGGCGCGCGCGAGCGCGCCTCATATCACTAGTGAGTAAAATATTCTATAGATGAAACTACGTAATGTAGCAATTTTTAGAATATCTTATAAAGATTTTTGAAATACAAAGTGTTGAAACTTAATAATGTGAAGGTTTTCTCGAGCTTAGCGTGGTGGTTCCCTAATTTGTGCATGTGTGTACGTAACGGCTTGTACTGCGTGTGCGAGCGAGCGCTCACATACCGCCGGAACTTCAGACTGAGTACAGCTACGCTGCTCATTTTTTATTTGTTACTTTAAGCTCCACGTATTTCTTTTATTATATTAATAAACATTTTTGCATAAGTAAGTGCGTTAACACAAAGTTAAAAAAATAACTCAATATTATAGTAATATTTAGTATGTACTGTGACGAGAATCTGGGCAAGATTTCGTCTCTCTCTCCCTCAAAGCCAATATAAAAATATCGTGTACTCATACGTGAGATTTTCTTTCAGGTGCAGAAGCGCGACCACGGCAGGTCGCAACGAGAGAGAGAGAGAGACATAAATTCACGTGCGCGCAGGGACTGCGCGAAACGCGAGCGCGTCGCGACTAATTACGCGTACGAGCAGCGAGCTATAGGACAGTACAGCTTGGGCCCGATTTCGAGCGACACGCGCAAGTCGAAATCGACGATTATTGTTAGCCTGCTGTAAATCGCGCCGCGAGTTTGAGTGAGTTGCAACGCGTGCATTTTGAGTGCATTGTGAGCGAGAGTGTGTGAGCGGCCCGGAATCCAGCGTCGTGGATTGGGCAGCGGAAATCGCATTCGGAGGCAGCTATTGTCAGTGCCAGTTTTCTGACTTTCTCTCTCTCTCTCAAATTGCATTGCGACTCGCGTTCGCCGGTTTAGGCGAACACTCGCGCGGCCGTGGTACTGCACCAAATTGCCGGCCTGAGCATGGCTGTAATTGACTTATTTATTTATCAATAATAATTATCCTTTTTGATTAAACTTAATCCCTTCGTGTTACTTGCTTGCCTGTGCCTCCCCTCTTACTTCTTTTTAGGTAACCGGACCTGGTCGCTAACGCGACCAACGCAGCGAAAACGCAAGTACTCTTTCCCCTTGTAACTTTTACCGTTACAGTACATAACAGAAGACCTCTATAATTCGACTCTGGGGAACTTGTTCCAGCGAACATAGCAAAATTTGCTGAAGAATATGTTAGAATTTACTAATCTTTTTCTCCGTATACTTTCAGAAACTTTTTAGTGTGCTTTGCGGTTTGATATACGAAGTAACCTGAATACTTTACGAAAATAATTTGATTTCATAAATATCAGTCTGAGACGTCAGTTGGTCATGATATGTCTGGCATAAATACTAATTAGTAAGTTAAAATTGAAATTGAGTCGATTTCAGTCAAACAACTGTTGACTCAAATTCACTCAAAATATACATGGCTTTAAACTAGAAACATTTTCCAAAAAAAACCTAGAAAAAAAGTTGTCTTGATACAATAAAAATTAACGGAGATGGAAGCATTTAAAAATTAACAAAATTGTTGTTCCAATAATTATGCTGTGGAGTGACTTTTTTAATGAATAAATGAATTGAAACGCATGACACGTAGTTAATAGATTACAAATCGATATATATCACAGTGCCACCCTATCTTTTCTAAGAGAGAATAATAAATCTATATATAAGTATAGGAGTATTGTTTTCATCATCACTTGCTGGTTAAATAAAAAAAATCACTCAATTGTTCACAACATTTTTATAAGATTTTTTTGGACATTTACAAGACCGAAACTATTTAGAATTATTCCGAACATCATTATTCCCAAAATAATGATTGCAAACAGGGCACTAGTTGCTAGGATGTTAGTTATGCATGCGATATTTATTTTTATCGAACAATCATCAATAATTCAATTTTTTCGCATAATATACAACTGCATTCACAATTCTACTGGGCTCTTTTCAATATAACGCGAAAGTATGATAATCTCACGCGAGATCTTTTCCTCGTGGACCTGAGCCGATTATATAAGTTCGCAAATATACTTCTCTGTCGAGCATACAGTAAAGTGTGAAATTCAGATGTAAGTCAGCGAAGCGAAAAAATATATGTTATGTATATTGCGCCAAGCTGTGTTCAAAAGCGTGAAAGCCCACTGAAGAAGGTGGTGGTCGCAGTATAGGACCATCGTGCGCTCGCGTTCCATGAGAAGGTATGTATAAGTCCTGCGAGACTCGAACCTCAGTTTCATCTGAGCCTTCTCGAAAACATCATCGTTTCTTGGAACTTAATATAATTGATAAATTATGTTGTATTTTGTACGTGCTATTATAATGAATTTTTAATTGATATTTGGAAGCAAAATTGTGCAGTTGTGGAAGTCAAAATAAAAAAGTTTATTGATTTTCCTGAAAATCCCTAATTAATTTGGCAATGAAGTCAAAGCAAAATTGAAATTATTAAAAATTATACATTTTTGGGGAATATAATGAACAATTGTAAATTAAAGAAATTCTATTTTATTTTAATTTGTACAGTTGAAAATATTTTTACATATCCTTCGCATTCATTTGCATACCACTAGTTTCATTGTTTTGTTTTAGAGGAAATTCTGTGATAAGCGTCGAATAATTTTTTTAACCAGAAGTTCAAATTAATTGTGAGTGTGAGTGAGTGTTTATGGAAAGAAATTGTTTGAATACAAAAGGTTTGAATGTTATATTCAACAGGGAGCTGATAGTCAATAAATTGATAGCAATTTTTAAGTTAAAAAGTATATTAATTCGGGTGTGATTGAAAATTAAAAAATTTTTTGTAATCCAGAATATTTTTATAGATTTAACTATAAGACAAATTTAATTAAAACTTCTTGATGTTACAGATCGTAGTGTGTTGTTTATTCACGGTCTGTTCCGGCAAAACTATACCGACAAGTATCACTGGAGTTTTAAAAGGTAAAATATTTTCTGTAGTTTATTTATTTATTTCAATAATTATACGACCAATAGTTTTAGTTTTATGTAAAAATACTTCAATTTTACTTTTTCAAATAATAAATAAAATGATGCGACATAAAAGTTTTCACTTTCGTTCAACAGATGGAGAAATAGTTCTAACCCATGAAATTGAAATGCATTCTTTTCAAATATTTGTAACATTGTTTATAATTTTTACTAAAACTCGCGTAATTTTATTTTATTATTTCAGTTCACCTTTGCGAAAAAAATTACTGCTTTATAATTGTCATAGCTAATTTTTATAATAAACTGAAAACCTCGAATACAGAGTCATAGACAATTGAAAAACACACTCGAGCACGACAATGATTTATTGTTTTTTTTTTTTTTTTGCGAAAGTTACAATTTTCACCTTTTCTAATTCGGTAAACAACGCTCGACATTGTTATAGTCATGCTCGTGATTATCAGAGAACACGCAAATTCATTATGCATGCATACTCGTTTTGCTCTAGATAATTCACGAGTCAAGCGAGAACCTCAAACTCTGGAAAAAATAAATTATCGTCCTCACCACGAAGCACCGGTAAACATCAAGCAACTCTTCCAAATTCAACATGCCAAAGAGCCACTGGTCCACATATCCGGATACGCTCCTTCACAGTTACAAACGTCGGCTTCGCTTCATGGTGTAGCTACTCCTTTGGCCCAGATACAGCCGCTGAGACCTCAGGCTCGAGCCTTGCAGGCAGATTTCCAGTCACAACAGCAAAATCCTCAGCTCAGTCAGCATCTTAAAAATCAACAATACGTGTACCAACAGAAAATCCTTCAAGCGCAATTGGCCCAAATAAGTCGACCGTTAAAGGTGATCCATAGTCGCGCAAATACATAATATTTTTGCACTTCATTGCACGTTCATTAATTAATGGCTATTAAGTGCTGAAAAGTCCTTACTTGCAATTTCATTATTTTCGAAAAAAATGTTACAAAAACAACTCAAAAGTTTTTTGAGGTAATGCACTATGACACTGACAACATCATTATCCACCTTTTTATATCTTAATCTTCATCGTGTGCTTGTAGGATCTCTATAAAAATCTTTATTACAAATTAAAGAATCCCCAAATGACTGGTCTTCATGATCCATCGACAATACAGTACAGCTACAATCGTCTTACAAAAGCCTACAAGTTGTAAAAACAGACCTACAAAAGGGACCTTTCCTGCTTTAGGGCTATTCACTTGACTCACAAACCTAGAAAAAAACCGGCATAGATTCAGCCCGTTGTCAACTCGGCTGCGCTGATGAGCTTGAACAAGAACAGTTTAAATCGCGTCCACCCCCGGTTATTATTAATTAGTCTGTTATTATTAATTGAAATATTAATATAAGGCTCTTCAATCTGCAAACCATTTTTCCAAAAACATATTTTTTCATTTTATAAAAGCAATTCAGGGTCATCCGAGTTTTTAATATTTGCTAATGTAGCAACTTTTGCGTATAGGCTATTTCACGTCCAACTTGATATCCAAAAAAATAAAATAAAAACTTGATGCAACTCTCAAAAAGTTATTATATAAATGTTATTCTGCTTTTATGGGTGACTGCGGAAAAATATTCGGATTTTGATATTTTATATAAAATTTGACAATTGATAATTTTAAAATCCCTTAAATATGAACTTGTTCGTATTCTTCGAATAGGCCAGTATTTTAATAAGTTCTTTCGAAGATTACGTACTTAGTTGTAATTTCGTTTTTTTGTAATATCATTCTTGAAGTGATTTCACTAATAGACTACATGCACATGTATCGAATCATATAATTCATTTGCACTAATTTTATAAAAATAGCGGCTGCTTTTACTTTTTTAAATGCCTTGAAGTTTTCTTACGTAACAACATTGTAATCATGAGCTGCTTTTTAAATATTGGGTACTCATCACTTTCATTTCATAGAAAAATATATCTGTATACCATCAAATATTATCATTGAAAAAAATTTATTACAAATGATTATTTACTAAAAAAATGAAAAACATTTAGATTTGTAAAATATATTTTAATTTTAGGGGAAAAGCACTCAGTTCATTGCTCGTTAGAGGATACACATCGTCTAGCTGTTGCTCTTATGAATAGTTCCAGGAAAATAAAAATGTGTTCCTGTTATTGAAATAAAATGTACTCATACTCATTATAATTATGTAAATTGTATGATATCTTTACTTTATTAGATTGAAATATTGTCATATTTATGTGTTGTGATTTATAAGTCAATAATTTATAAATTTCAGAAGTTTTTAAATAAATAAAAGTATTGCAGCTATAACCTCTGTCTTTCTTATTCAAATCGTAGCTGTGCCTTGTCAGGATAGCGTAAGTATAGCCATCTCTCCGAATTTCCTCTTGACCGAGTTGTCACTTTGGGGATGAATCGGTGGTTCCATCGGCCTTTTTTCGAATGTTAAAATTCACGAAGCTTGGTGGGATGGGAATAGGCAGGTGAACAGTGGAATTCAATTGTGGCAAAGCCAAAAAAGATACTGACTTTATTCGATGTCCACGGAGATCCATGTGTGGGGTGGAATAAGATTCTTGTATCGATCGCACGCAATGGTAACGCTGATGGTTTGTTCGCGAACCGTCTCGCCCAGTAGGTTTTGGACTGACTCCAAATGACTAAGATTTACCTGTAGTATCCTGATCTTTGGGCGTGTAGAAACTCCCTTGTGTGCAAGTAAAATGCACGGAGCATTATCTCAAAAATGTCTCGAAAGAAACCCTGCGAAAGGCAATTCAATTGATAAAAAAAACTTGATTATCCCAAACTTCACTTTGAAATTGAACATTATTGTGACCGAATCCCGTAAGAATTAGTATTAAAAATGCAAAGTTTAACCCGTTTACCCTGAAATTGGTAAAAAATCACAGAGTGCTAAGCATACAGAAACTATTGAGCCTGAAAATAAGCAATCCGGACGCCCGGATGGACGTTCGTTTTTCACGGCTTGACCTCCCATACTCTGCTTGCGTATAGACGTTTCACTTCAAAAATCGGAAACTTTTCAACCATCAAATCCCTACAAATGAACTGCAAAACCAAATTATCATCACAACAGATTGGCTCAGGCAATAGAAGATAGAGGTGAATGCAGGAAAGTCTGTTTACGTCACTTTTACGTTAAGGAGAGAGATGTACCCGAGCGCAAAACTCAATGCAGGGATGATACTACAGAGCTGTGAAATGAAATATCTTGACATTCACTTGGATAGGCGACTTACTTGGAGGACTCACATATTGAACAATAAGAAAACAGATAAATCTGAAATTCAGAAAAATGAAATGGTTTATGGTCACGCAATCCGACGCAACTCCATTAAACAATATGCTCCTGTAAAAGTGTATTCTAAGCCCCTATAGGATCTAGCTGTAGGGTGCAGACAATTCATTAAATGTTAAAATTTTTGAGCGATGTCATAATAGTATAGTTCGTGCCTTTTGAAAAATCTCAAGAACATTCTCATGGTGGGAATTCATTTTTGCAATTTTTTTTATAAAAAAGAAATAATCATTTAGTTATTGGATTAATTTGAATCGTTGCATCATTGCCACAACACTTACAAACCCCTTGAACATGAAATTAATTTAAGCTTTTTCCATAAGTCACACTTAGCATTCTTGCAAAACAATTCCAGATATCATCCATCAAACTAATGAATGGTGATGTTTTTAATCTAAAAATTCATTATTAATGTAGCTTCAAATACGCTTCGAATCGCATTTGAATTTTTTAAACTTTTTAATTTCCACAAGAGAAGAGTTTTTGTTAAAATTTTCGTTCATAGAGTGTAATGAATCTAAGCTAGTGTAGCGCAGCACGGAAAGTTGTCAGGAAAATTAGTCGGCATAATGGCAAAAATGCAGCCGTGCCACTAGGGGAGGAGACTCGGGTGGCTTATTGTTTGTCGAGCCATCTCTTATATACTTTTAGTCGAAGTGTCAAATAAAGTCGACCATCCCCGCAGAATATAAAATGCTCGAGCCAAGCGCCAGACGCAGCTGCGTGCCTAAATCTCGTATAGGGCTCTGCCTTGCCCCCTTCTATGTGTGCAAACCGATGCGATGCGATGGCTGCTTATACATTATACGCTCACTCCAGCAATCTTTATCTCTTACTGGTATGTTTGAGTGCATACGTGCGTGTATGTGTGTGTGTGCGTGTACCGTTAAGAGGGTGCTTAATATATGTCACTCGAGAAATCAAGGTATGTATATCCATGAACTCGCGTCTCGCTTGCACACGGGGGAGCTTCGGCAAGGGGCGTGCGTTACATTCATTGTGAGTGTGTGTGTGTGTGTGTGTGTGTGTGTGTGCGTGTGTGTGTGCGTGCGTGTGCGTTGTTGCACGCGGATCTCTTTATGCAAGCAGTGCGCTTGGCTCGAGGGCTTCGATCGTCGTTTGAGCTGTATAATGTGCGTAATACACCTCCCCCGACGAGCGAGCGAAAGCGAGAAAAGCTACGCCTTCCGTGGGCGCATGTATCCGCGCCCCCGAAATCATTATGCGCGCAGGTATATAATGTATTTGTCCGAATGCGCCTGTGCGTATTCGCTGCTGCCTCGTAAGGGAGACCAGCGCTGTCATTGCCTATTGATATTCATGCGATATACGTATATAAACGTTGATAACAAAAAGAAAAGCTTGTCTCTCTCTCTCCTCTCTCTTTCTGCCGATGTGCGTGGTTTCAATCGCATTGGGCTTACGGACGTGTTTGTTCCGACATTTTAAATTCGCGGGGTGTCGCGGCTGCGTGTAAATGCCCGACCCTATCTTTGTATCATATACTCAATAGAGTCATACGCATCTTTTCGGTTGCGATTATAAGGGGGTTACGTGAAAGATCAGACAATTTTGAGGTTGGCTTGAATTTCGCCCTGGCTGACAATGCCAGCTGACTGCCTAACTAAAACGTCAATTACAGGTTGTATCGAATCCTACAAATACTCTTTATAAATTTCATGAAAAGGCGACCTTGTGAGCATTCAAACATATTATTTTATTTTATCATGAAATCTTAGTAACATTGTTGAAAGTATCACGTGAATTTTAATCATAAAGTTTTAATCTTTTTACAATTTAAGAAATTATAGCAACTGATATACATTACGAGGCTACATAATGCAAAACGGTCAAACGAAAAGCAGCATATTAGAGCTTATTTTGACAGTGATGCGATCGTGATTTCTGCTTTGAGTCTGTACTCTATACGTCTGTCTCTCTTTTTTATACATACACATATACACATTCATGTGTGCGTATGTGTACCGAGACACATTGACGTCTGCGTGTGCTTCCCAAAATGAAGTGATTCCCTTCTTACTTCGGCAAACTGTGCAAGAGGATTAGCGAGTCCATTAAAATCGCGGACTCTATTATTCCTGCAGTACAACCGCACCAGTGACATCAACTGGTTGTCATTGCCTTACAAACATCCCGTGCGCGTACATCTATATCTATACATATACACGCATGTATAAGGGTGACATAGAATTCTTTTATATTCCACAGCTCTTTATTCTCGGCTTTTTTTCTTTTTTGTCATCGCGTGAATGAGGTGGTCGCAAGACTCTTTTAACTTTCCAACTATTCATTGGCACAGCTTAATGCGCATGAAGAAAATTATTGAGTCAGTCGATAAATTCATTTTCACGCTATCTTATAATTGGCGAACCGAAGCTGCGACATGATTTTCGAACTCTTTTACGCAGATCTTTTCCAATAATCATGTGATAATGATTGTTTGATTTTTTGTTATACCACTCAAATGTTACTCCGCATCCATAAGTATTTATTTTCATGGATAATTTTGCGGATAATTTAATCATTGCTGTATGGAAATAATTATATAATTTATTGTACATCGAACAATCAATTTTTACTGTTTAGTAATAGAACAAAAGCATCTTTGAAATGATGCGTAATTCTTGTGGCCTATAAACTGGTCACTCCCAAAAAGTGATAAAATAGAACGGAGCTATTTATTTCACTACATTGTTTCATCAATACTAGCATTGTAAGTTTGTTGATAAATTAAAAAGATTTTTCTTGAAAACCATTGCTGAACGCTCTAAATTTAAACGATGACGAAAATTAGTAGATCGATCGAAGACGGGAGAGAATTGCAGAATAGCCCTGTAGACAAGAGGTCGGATTTCTTGAGCACTATAAACGATACATGTCGTTCAGTCCGTTGAAAACGAGAGTTAGCCGCTGCGCAGCGAAAGGGATTTTTTGAACGAAGATATTTCGTGCGGATAAGACGCACATAATGCATAAATCCGAGGCAAATATGTTGAAGTCGATCGAGTCAACGAACGTTAAGATAGTCGTGCGAGAACAAGGCCGTAACCAGCGGGGGGGGTTTGGGGGTCAGAACCCCCCCCGAAATTTTTTAAATAAAAATGAATTTTTTTTCAATTATTCACGAAAAAAATTATATTGAGAAAAGAAGCACGAAGAGAATGGTTTCCGATTTATTAACAAACTTTTGACTCATATTAAAATAGAAGATAATAATTTTTACGGACAAAGCAACAAAACCCCGGCGCAATGCGCGTCTATAACTAGTATTTTAATATGATTAAAATTGTAAATTATATACTATATAAATAATATACAAATATTATTTTGTAGTTTAATAAGAAAAATGTGCATGTCATTAATACATTAGCTACCCATATGACATTTTCCACTCAAATTTTCATATTTTTAATTTGCTCACAATAACATATACTAGAAGCCAGAAAAAAATCTGAATTGCAAAATCTGATTGCTTGTATTGGTACTATTGAAAAAATTATTTAAAATGTTCAAATTTATCAGATCTGTACGTGTTCAGATTTTTTTTTGCATCTTCTAAGCTATTGTGAGCGAGTTGGTGTACCGATTATTTCTTTCAAAAAATTATGTATCGGCAAGGAATGGTTTTACATCGTACACTAAGTATGTATGATAAATTATCATTGATAATATACAATACAGTATCTTGTGTTTTTTAATATAAAGTAAAAAATAATTTGAAGTCAGTTTATGCTTTTCAAATGTGATCAAATGTGACCGTATTATATAACTTATATAATATAAGATATGATGCAGAAGTCATTTAAAATATACGTTGAAATTCTAAATTGACTCTGCGAATACCGCGAATCGAGCCGCAGTCGATTTTTCAAAGAATTTTACAAATAACATCTAGCCAAGCTATTGCCGTGTAGGGCAGACGATTCGAACGGTCAAGCATCGAGCGATATACTGCGTGTGATGAGTCTCCTCATTCTGCAACGGCGACTCCGAAATTCATCCCGCCAAGCTATTGCCGTGCA